>JAPDVU010000016.1:332500-355000 GCA_026230045.1 Corynorhinus townsendii
CTGGCTGGTGTGGGTCAGTGGTTAGAGGCCCCCCACCCCCACTCGTGAACCAAAGGGTCAAGGGTTCAGATTCCCGGTCAAGGGTATGTAGCTAGGGCTGGTGGCTCTGGGGTGGAGCATCGACCTAGGGACCGGGAGGTCAGGGTTCGATGCCCGGTCCAGGGCACAGGCTCGGGTGGCGGGCTCCATCCCCAGTGGGGGGCGTGCAGGAGGCAGCGGATCCATGATTCTCTCTCATCATGGATGTTTCTCTCTCTCTCTCTCTCTCTCTCTCTCTGCCCCCCCCCTGCTGTCTTCCTCTCTGAAACCAATAAAAACAAATTCAAAACGAAACAGAAGTAACGCCTGCAGAATCAGGGTTTCTTTTTTCTTTCCCTTCCCCCCGAAAAAATATCGTTTTGGACTCTGTGCTTCTGCCACCTGTCCGGCTGCGGCACCTGCGGACAGACACCCAGGGTGGGCGTGGCCTGCATGTGCCGCCCCATCTGGCCAGCCTCCCCTCCCCCTCCCTTCCTCCATCCAGCTTGAGTGACAGCTGCTGCTTCCTCAGGGCTAGGCAGCTGGGGGCGATTGGGGGAGGGGTGGGGTGTGTGTGTGTGTGTGTGTGGCGGGGGGGGGGGGGGAGGGGGGTTGCTGAGTCACTCGGGGCGGATAGGCCAAGTGCACCCAGAGATCCTGGGTGCAATGCCAGGAATATGACTCAGGCCCATTTGACCGGCCGAGGTGCTGCTGGCCCGGCACCCACGGCGGACGCACGGGCGGACCGGGACGCTGCATAGCTTCCTCAGAAGGAAACAGAGCGAGAAGGGATGCGTCCCAGGGGGGCAGTGGGATCGAATGCACAAGATAAACGGGTGGACGGGGTGGAACCGCAGCGGCCAGATGAGGGTGGTCTCTGCACGCATCGTCATGGGGCCACGCCGTGTCCGTCCTACAGAATAAAAGGCGAAGATGCACACGGTCCCCTCGACCAGGAGGTCGACCAGCAGGCAGGCCGGCCCACCGCCCATGTCCCCTTCCCCCTGGCCAGGCTGGCCGGACCCCCACCTGTGTACGCATTCCTTGGGCCCCTCCATGTAAGTATAACTATAAGTGTAAATATAAACATGAGTATAACTACAAACATAAATATAAAGAATATAAATATGACGACAGCTGGAACCATAAATATCGTGGCGTCTGGGGACAGATAGAAACAGCAATCAGTGGAATTTTTAAAATATAGACACGGAGTGGCCAGATGAGGATGATCTCTGAACGCATAATAACCTGGCCACTCAGTGTGTGTGTGTGTGTGTGTGTGTGTGTGTGTGTGTGTATATATATATATTTTAGAGGCCTGGTGCATGAATTCGTGCATGGGAGTGGGGTCCAGCCAGCCTGGCCAGGGGGGAGGGGACGTGGGCGGTGGGCCGGCCTGCCTGCTGGTCGACCTCCTGGTCAAGGGGACCATGTGCCTAGGAGCCTTTTATTCTATAGGATAGACACGGAGTGGACACATGCTTATGATGGCGTTCGGAGATCACATGTGCGTACGTCATATAAAAATTTATATGTGTGTGTGTGAGAGTGTGTGTGTGTGTGTGTGTGTGTATATATATAAATATATATGTGTGTGTATGTGTGTGTATGTGTGTGTATATATGTATATATATGTGTGTGTGTGTGTGTGTGTATATATGTGTGTGTGTGTATATATATATATATGTGTGTGTGTGTGTATATATATGTATATATATTTGGAACAAAGTAAGTATACAAAGTCATTGTATATGGTTTCCAAGTCCCTACTCTAACTCACATTTAAGACTATAGCAATTGTAAAATGGTTTTCAAGAATCAAATAAAAGTCCCAGCTAGGGTGGCTCAGTGGATAGAGCGTCGGCCTGCAGACGGAAGGGTCCTGGGTTCGATTCCCGGTCAAGGGCACAGGCCCGGGCGGCGGGCTCGATCCCCGGTCGGGGGCGTGCCAGGAGGCAGCCGACCCATGATGCTCTCTCCTCATGGATGTTTCTCTCTTTCCCTCTCCCTCTCCCTTCCTCTCTGAAATCTCTCTCTCTATACACACACACACTAGAGGCCTGGTACAAATTCATGCATGTGGGGGAGGGGGAGGGGTCCCCTTAGCCCAGCCTGCACCTTCTCTAATCAGGACCCCTCGGGGGATGTCTGACTGACAGTTTAGGCCCAATCCCACCCTAACCCGGCAGTCGGACGTCCCTCTCGCAATCCGGGACCACTGGCTCCTAACTGCTCACCTGCTTAACGGCCTGATCACCCCTCACTGGCCCTGCCTGCCTGCCTGATCACCCCACACTGGCCCCCCCCTGCCTGCCTGCCAGCCTGATCACCCCTCACTGTCCCCCGCCTGCCTGCCTGATCAGCCCTCACTGCCCCCGCCTGCCAGCCTGATCACCCCACACTGCCCCGCCCCCTGCCTGATCAGCCCTCACTGCCCCCGCCTGCCTGCCTGATCACCCCTCACTGCCCCTGCCCCCGCCAGCCTGATCGCCCCACACAGCCTGCTGTTCTGTTGTGACCGTGAGGGCGTCATGCCCGATTTGCATATTACCGTTTTATTCGTTTAGATCGTACAAAGCATTGGAGTTGTGTCTATCTATATAAAAAAAAAAAAGAACCCCATAAAAAACATTCATAAGGAACAAATACAGCCGGAAGCCCCCGGCCGCCAGCACGATCGGGGACCACCACCATGGGATCGCTTCGGTTCCTGACGACCATCCGACCATCGCACCAGCGCAAGGAACACGGGCGGGAGGCCCAGGGCCTTGGGCGTTCGCTGAGCAGGGCTTCCCCTGGGTGCTGATGGGTTCGATGGTTTCTGTGGAGATGCCGGTGGCTCACAGCGGTCTCCTGACTCGTGGCTCCCCAGGAAATGTTTACTGGACCTGACTGATCCTTATGGACCTTTCTTTCTTTCTTTCTTTCTTTCTTTTCTTTTTTTAAGATTTTATTTATGTTTTAAAATATATTTTTAAAATCATTTAATTTTAAAATTAAATAAACATATATTTAAACATATATTTTAAAAAATAAATAAAATAATTTAAAAATATATTTAAAATATATTTTAAAAATTATCTTTAAAAAATATATTTTATTGATTTTTTTTTTTACAGAGAGGAAGGGAGAGGGAGAGAGAGAGAGCCAGAAACACCGATGAGAGAGACACATCCATCCGCTGCCTCCTGCACGCCCCCACCTGGGCATGTGCCTTCGCCTGGGAATCGAACCCGGGACCCTTCTGCCCAGGTCAGAGCGAGTCCGTGGTGTTTAAAGGCCTCTAGGCAGGCTTTGTTTGTGGGCGGAGAAGTGCTGGTGCGGATTCTTGGAAAGTCCTGAGGGGAGAGAGAAAATGACCTCAGCGAATGGAATGTGAGCAATGCAAGTGGGATGTCCCGCGGCCTTAAAGGTCAGCTCCCAGGATAGCGCGATTCAACTCTTCGATCAGACCTAACCCTGTATACACACTATGCTAAGGGAAGGGTAATATGCTAATTAGACTGGATGTCTTCCGGACATCCTTCCGGACAGAGCCACGGTGTCTGGGGGTCCCGAGGCACAGGTGGTTAGGGGTGGTCAGGCTGGCAGGGGAAGGAAGTTAGGGGGCGATCAGGCTGGCCGGGGAGCAGTTAGGGGCGATCGATCAGGCTGGCAGGGGAAGGCAGTTAGGGGGCGATCAGGCCGGCAGGGGAAGGCAGTTAGGGGCAATCGATCAGGCTGGCAGGGGAGCAGTTAGGGGTGATCAGGCCGGTAGGCAGAGATGGTTTGGGGCGATCAGGCAGGCAGGCAGGCGAGCAGTTAGGAGCCAGCGGTCCCGGATTGTGAGAGAGCGCAGACTGGGCTGAGGGACCCCCTCCTTCATGCACGAATTTTCATGCATTGGGCCTCTAGTGTGTGTGTGTGTGTGTGTGTATGTATATATATGTATATATATACATATATATATATATATAACAAAGTACGTGCAGAAAGTCAATGCATATGGTTTAAAAGTTCCTATTATGACGAATCCTTAAGACAGTAGCAATCGTAAGGGCTGTAAAGCATGAGATAAAAATATTCATAAAAAACAAATATATATGCCATACAGGTATATATTAGAAAAAGAATTCATGCCCCTAGCCGGTGTGGCTCAGTGGGTAGAGCGTCGGCCTTTGATGAACCAAAGGGTCCCGGGTTCGATTCCCAGTCAGGGCACAGGCCCGGGTTGCGGGCTCCATCCCCAGGAGGGGGGGGGGTGTGCAGGAGGCAGCCGGTCCCTGATTCTCTCTCATCACGGATGTTTCTCTCTCCCTCTCCCTTCCTTCCTCCCTGAAATCAATAAAGATACATTTAAAATAAGTAAAGAAATAACATTTGTAACAAACAAACATACACGGAGTGGCCAGATGAGGACGATCTCTGAACGCATCATCACCTGGCCACTCCGTGTCCGTCCTATAGAATAAAAGGCTCAGAGGCACATGGTCCCCTCGACCAGGAGTTCGACCAGCAGGCCAGCCGGCCCACCGCCCATGTCCCCTCCCCCTGGCCAGGCTGGCCGGACCCCACCCATGCATGAATTCATGCACCGGGATATATATATATATATACTGAGTGGCCAGATTATTATGCCTTCAGAGATCATAATAATCTGGCCACTCAGTGTAATATATATATATTATATTATATATGTAATATATATAATATAATTAACTATTATATTATATATAGACTATATACATATAGGTACATGAAATCAATGTATATAGTTTAAAAGTCCCTATTTTAATGAACCTTTAAGACAGTATCAATTGTAAAGTTTTTGTAAATAATCAAATAAAAAATATTCATTAAAAAAACCAAACTCTCTCTCTCTCTCTCTCTTCCTATCTATCATCTATCTATCTATCTATCATTTTGGGCCTGGGACAGGGATTTTTGGGGACCTGAGCGCCCCCCCCCCTCTATGGGAACTGGGGGAGAGGTCGCATAGTGCCCCAAAGCCCCCCCCCCCCCGAAATCTGGATTTCTGTGGGGAGCGGGCGTGCGCGGGGTGGCCGTCCGCCCCAACTTCCCCCCCAAAGACAGAGGATTCCATTCACTCTCCCTTGGCTCATGGGGGTGCGACGGGGTCCCCTTAGGGTCTGGAAGGGGTTGTGGAGAGAAGAAAGGTCCCCCCACCCGCCACCCCCCACTTTCCGGGCAACCCGGGGGTTCCCTAGGAGCAGATACAGGTCCCCCAACTTTTTCTGATCTAAGCCGTCCAGGGGGAGACCCGGCCCCCCTCTGCTCCCCCCCACCCCCCCCGCTTTCAGCTCCGCGCGCGCCCGCTCAGTCGTGGGACCGGGGTGGCCACAGGCAGGGGCCCCGGGCGCAGACGGGACAGGGTGCCAGGGCCGCGCCCCTTCTGCTCCACCAGCCGCCGGCTCCGCCCCCGGGGCGGGGTGGGGTGTGTGTGTATGGGTGTAGGGGGGTGGGTGGGGTCGGTCCCCGGCTACCGCCCGCGCGCGCGGAGGACAGGAAGGATCGTGCCTGCGGCGAACCGGGCTCACCATGGCGCGCTGGGCAGTCCTCGTGCTTCTGTCGATTGGCCTCCTGGACACGCTGGTGTCCAGCCAAGGTGAGCGCGCGGCCGGGCTGTTGGGGACGGGGGGACCCAGGACGCAGACCAGGTCCCCCGGGGCGGGCCGAGGACTCACGGGGTGGGAGGGGGTCCTGGGGGGCGCGCATGGAGTTGAAGGGGGCGCACTGGAGCGCACGGGGAGGGATGGGACCCTGATGGGGCTCGCCGGGGGGGGGGCCACTCGCGCTCTCTCCGCCGCCGCCGGCGCGACTCGCGGTGCCCACGGGTGGCCAACGCCCCGAAGAAGCAGCGGGCTCTGTTTCCTGCAACTTTTTTCTTGGGCCGCGCGAAACATCAGCTTCCCCCACCCACCCCCACCCCCCCAAAATCCCCAGCTCTGAACAGTCGCAAGGGCCTGAGAGAGCGGTGGGATTCGGCTTACGAACTCCGAGGAGGTGGGGGTGTCGGGGTGGGGGGACCCGCCTTGGCGCCCCCTCCCACCCCGCGTGGGCCGGGTTCTCCCCAGCGCGCGCCTTTGTTCTGGGGAGGCCTCGCGCGGCCACGCCCGGCCTCCCCAGCCTAAATTTGGACGCGGCTCGCGAGCCTGACAGCCAGGCAGGGGAGGGAGGGAAAGGTTAGACAACACCGGACCTTGGACACGGTCAGAAACACGTTCCCAAACACGCCGTGCGTCTTTAGGTCTCCGGGATTGGAGCTCTGGCCGTGGGGGCCGACCGCCCTGGAGACAGACAAGCAATGGGTCCTCAGTAGATACAATGTTGCCAGCCGGGGCCCTCCGTGGATACAATGTTGCGAGGAGAGGATACGGGAAACACAAAGCTTCCCGGGAAAAGACAGGATAGGGCCCTCCGTGGATACAATGTTGCCAGCCGGGGCCCTCAGTGGATACAATGTTGCCAGCGGGTCCTCAGTAGATACAATGTTGCAAGGAGAGAATTCAGGAAACGCAAAGTTTTCTGGGGGGCAAAACTCCGGGCCTTCTCCCCTTCTCCCCACTCCCCGCCCCTTCCCCCCCCGCCCCCACCGCGGTCCCGGCCTATCCCAAGTTGGCGATTTTCTGTCTCTTTTTAAAATGGAAGTTGGATCGGTCTTGTCTGCCCCTTCTTCGTTTTGAAAGGAAAAGTTGGCGTTTTGTCTGACCCTCCTTCCTTCCCTCCTTCCCTTCCTCCCGCCCTCCTTTCAAAAGGAGCGTTGAGCCCTCGCCGGCTTGGCTCGGCGGATAGAGAGTCGCCCTGCGGACTGAAGGGTTCCGGGTTCGATTCAGATCAAGGGCATATGCTCGGGTGGCAGGCTCGACCCCCAGGAGGGGGCGTGCAGGAGGCAGCCGATCCATGATCATCTCTCATCATGGATGTTTCTCTCTCTCTCTCTCCCTCCCTTCCACTTCTCTCTCTAAAAATCAATGGGGGTGGGGAGGGGGAATCCTAGCGTGAGGAATAACAATAAAATAATAATAAGAAGAAAATAAAATAAAATGGAAGTAGGACCCCAACCGGTGTGGCTCAGTGGATGGAGCGTCGGCCTGCGGACCGAAGGGTCCCGGGTTCGATTCCCCGGGTTCGATTCCCGTGAAGGGCATGGACCTTGGTGGCGGGCACCTCCCCAGGTGGGGGCGTGCAGGAGGCAGCTGATCGATGTTTCTAACTCTCTCTCCCTCTCCCTTCCTCTCTGTAAAAAAAAAATCAATAAAATATAATTTTTTTTTTTTTTAAAAAGGAACGTTGAGATTGTGGTGAGCCAGCGGGTGTGGCATTTGCTAACTCTCTCCAGTTGTTTAACGGCCTCCTTCTGGCTCCTCGGTCATAAACAGACACCCATGTAAGTGGCCAGCGGGGTGGGCGTGGAGTTTCAGGGCCGGTCGGATGGGCGTGGGACATGCTTTTAGGACCAGAAATTGGGAGGGACGACAGAGGAGGCATCTGGAGAGAAAAAATGACACCTGATTCTTCGGGGATGCCTCTCTCTCTCTCTCTCTCTCTCTCTCTCTCTCTCTCTCTCTCTCTCTCTCTCTCTCTTTTTCTCGTTCCTACAGATCCTCCCTCATCCCATCTGGCTGCCCCACCACAGAAATCATTTCTTTCCTATGGAAAAAAAAATACTTTTTTTTTTTATTGATGTCAGACAGGACGGGAGAGGGAGATGGAGAGAGAGAAACATCACCTCAGTGACGAGGAGAGAGAATCACGGATCGGCCGCCTCCTGCACGCCCTCCCCCCTCCCCCCTCCCCCCCAACCCCTGCTGGGGTTCCCGCCTCCTGCACGCCCCTCCCCCCTCCCCCTCCCCCTCCCCCCCTGCCCCCTCCCCCCCTCCCCCCCTCCCCAACCCCTGCTGGGGCTCCCGCCTCCTGCACGCCCCTCCCCCCTCCCCCCTCCCCAACCGCTGCTGGGGATGGAGCCCGCCACCCGGGCCTGTGCCCTGGACGGGGAATCGAACCCGTGACCTCCTGGTTCCCAGGTCGAGGCTCCACCGCTGAGCCGCGCCGGCCCATTCTTGTGGTTGACTGTGGACTTGTGTGTGTGTGTGTGTGTGTGTGTGTGTGTACCGAGGGATCTCCGGAGCCTCATAGAATGAGACGAGGGGATACCACCCATTATTTATGTGTTTGTTTGTTTTTAAGAGACCCACGTGTGGTGTTTGAAAGAGTTACATACATGTGAAACGGACAGAAAAAGAAATTCTGGAAGGGAAGGAAGGACAGTTATTATTATTATTTTTCCTCTTTTTTTTGGGGGGGAACTGATATATATATTTGTATTGATTTCAGAGAGGAAGGGAGAGGGAGAGAGAGAATCATAGATCGGCTGCCTCCTGCACGCCCCCTACTGGAGATCAGGTCGGAAACCCAGGCACCTGCCCTTGACCAGGAATCAAACCCAGGACCCTTCAGGCCTCAGGCTGACGCTCTATCCACTGAGTCACACCGGCCAGGGCTCATTTTATTTATTTATTTATTTATTTATTTAAAAATAAATTTTTATGGATGTCAGAGAGGAAGGGAGAGGGAGGGAGAGAGAGAAACATCCATGAGGAGAGAGAGCATCGTGGATCGGCCGCCTCCGGCACGCCCCGGACTGGGGATCGAGCCTGCCACTCCGGGCGTGGGCCCTTGACTGGGAATCGAACCCGTGACCTCCTGGTTCCTGAGGTTGATGCGTAGCCACGGAGCCACACCAGCCGGACAGTGGCAGAATTTAGGAAAGTCTCAGCGACCCTGGCCGGCGTGGCTCAGTGGGTAGCGCGTCGGCCTGGGGAACCGTAGGGGTCCCGGGTTCGATTCCCGGTCCAGGGCATGTCCCTGGGTGGCGGGCACCTCCCCAGGTGGGGGCGTGCAGGAGGCGGCGGAGGGATGTTTCTCTCATCATCGGCGTTTCTAAGTCTCTCTCCCTCTCTCTTCCTCTCTGTAAAAAAAAAAAAAAAAAAAAAAATCAATAAAATAGATTTAAAAATAAAAATAAAAAAAAAGGTCGGCCTGTAGCGTCCCTTCGACCCCATCCACCATGGAGGGAGGGGTCGTGGCGGGATTCTGTCGACGATGCTCTGAATCTATTTTTCCAGCTGATTTTTTTTTTTGCCCCAAAGGGAGACGCACGCACACCCACGCGGAGTTTCTGCTACTCCTCCCCCCTCGGCTTTTCCAATCACGAGGAGCCGTCTTTTGGGGGGAGGAGGAGGCTCCCTGTGGGGTGATTGGGTTGGCCACGAGATGGATGATGCTTCCTGGGAGACTGGGAAGCCATGGGTGGGTGTCTCTGGGACCACGTTGCATTGTTCAGGCGCCCAGATTTACATATTGTTAATAGGTTTTTGTTGGTTTTTACGGGGGGAGAGAGAGAGAGAGAGAGAGAGAGAAAGAGAGAGAGAGAGAGAGAGAGAGAGAAAAACATCCATGAGGAGAGAGAGAGCATCATGGATCGGCTGCCTACTGCGCGCCCCGGACTGGGGGTTCAGGCCCACAACCCAGGTACGTGCCCTTGACCGGAATCGAACCCGGGACCCTTTCATCGGAGGGCCGATCCTCTATCCACTGAGCCAAAACCGGCTAGGGCATTTTAAAAAAAATATATATGATATACACGGAGTGGCCAGATTCTGATGATCTCTGAGCACATAATAATCTGGCCACTCCGTGTCTATTTATTGATTTTCAGAGAGGAAGTGAGAGAGAGAGAGAGAGAGAGAGAGAAGCATCCATGAGGAGAGAGCATCATGGACCGGCTGCCTCCTGCACGCTCCTCCACCCCCCCCCCCCGGGGATGGAGCCCCCCTCCCCCGACAGGAATCGAACCCGGGACCGCTCCGTCCCTGGGCCCACCCTCCATCCACTGAGCCAAACCGGCTAGGGCTCATTCCTCTCTCTCCAGCGAGTCCTGCTCAGCCGTTTCCCGTTCTTGAAATGCCTGTTCCAAGTCCTCACCTAGCTGGGTCCTCCCCAATGCCTCTCCCCCATTCCCCCCCTCCTCCCCCACCTCCCCCGTTTTGGGAGAGTCACCCCATGGGTGTGTGTCAGCGTTGTCTGTTCCAGTGACTCAGTCTTGCCACCATCCCGGGTGCGGCCTCACGCGTCACATGATAATTTTTTATTTTATTTTAAAAAAATCAGAACCCCCTAAAACAGGAAACACTTGGCTTCCCTTTGACTCACCCGGGAGGTGGAGGGAGACCAGAAGGCCCAATTCTGCAAACATCCCGCCCGAGACCCGGGCGCGGGGGGCTGCGAGGTCGGGGCCGGTAGGCGGGCCGCGTGCGGGAGGAGAATTGGGCCCTTAGCCAGTGGGGCTCCGTGGACAGAGCGTCGGCCTGCGGACGGAAGGGTCCCGGGTTCGATGCTCCCGGTCAAGGGCACGTGCCCCAGGTGGCGGGCTCGATCCCCCGGTCGGGGGGGGGGGGGGCGTGCGGGAGGCAGCCGATGGGTGCTTCTCATCATCAGGGTTTCTCTCTCTTCTCTCTCTCTCTCTCTCCCTTTCTCTCTGAAATCAATAAACACAGCCTGTAGCGTAAAAGCCTGCTACGCTCAGTGTCCGGTCGACCAGTCGGCCATTCAGCCAATCACGGCGTCCTAGGCTAATGAGAGGCTAAGGCCGCTCCACCCCTCGCTATGACGTGCACTGACCACCAGGGGGCAGAGAGTCGACAGATCGACCATTCGCTATGACGTGCACTGACCACCGGGGGGCAGACGCTATGATGATCAGCTCCCCCCTTTCCGTTTTCTTCCGGGGTCCCTTTGGCCGTGCAGAAGCGTTTTCTGCAGGGTTCATTTTTTTTTTTATTTCCTTTAAATGGAACGCTCGGTTTTATTATTCATTAGGATTATTTTATTATTGTTTAAGTGTGGATGGAGGATAAACTTTTAAATATAGATCCTCCTAGGGAATAAAGGGGGTACTATGCAAATGGACCCTCACGCCCTCGCATCACAAGATGGCCGCCCCTGTGTCGTCACAAGATGGCTGGCAGGAGAGGGCAGTTGGGGGACCAGGCCAGCAGGGGAGGACAGTTAGGGGTGACCAGGCCTACAGGGAGGGCAGTTGGGGGGGACCAGGCTTGCAGGGGAGGACAGTTGGGGGGACCAGGCCAGCAGGGGAGGACAGTTGGGGGGCACCAGGCCTTCAGGGGAGGACAGTTGGGGGGGACCAGGCCTGCAGGGGAGGACAGTTGGGGGGTGACCAGGTCTGCAGGGGAGGACAGTTGGGGGGGACCAGGCCTTCAGGGGAGGACAGTTGGGGGGGACCAGGCCTGCAGGGGAGGACAGTTGGGGGGGACCAGGTCTGCAGGGGAGGGCAGTTAGGGGTGACCATGCCAGTAGGGGAAGGCAGTTAGAGTTGACCAGGCCAGCAGGGGAGGATAGTTGGGGGGGGACCAGGCCTGCAGGGGAGGACAGTTGGGGGGCACCAGGCCTTCAGGGGAGGACAGTTGGGGGGGACCAGGCCTGCAGGGGAAGGCAGTTAGGGGTGACCAGGCCTGCAGGGGAGGGCAGTTAGGGGTGACCATGCCAGTAGGGGAAGGCAGTTAGAGTTGACCAGGCCAGCAGGGGAGGATAGTTGGGGGTGACCAGGCCAGCAGGGGAGGACAGTTAAGGGTGACCAGGCCAGCAGGGGAGGGCAGTTGGGGGCAATCAGGCTGGCAGGGGAGCAGTTAGGCATCAATCAGGCTGGCAGGGGAGTGGTTAGGGGGGATCAGGCTGGCAGGCAGAAGTGGTTAGGGGCCATCAGGCAGGCAGGCAGGCAAGGGATTGGGAGCCAGCCATCCCGGATTGTGAGAGGGATGTCCGACTGTCCTCGAGGGGTCCCAGATTGGAGAGGGTGCAGGCTGGGCTGAGGGACACCCCCCCATCCCAACCCTGGCCCCCTGTGCATGAATTTTGTGCACCGGGCCTCTAGTGTGTGTGTGTGTGTGTGTGTGTGTGTGTGTGTATTTCAGAGAAGGAGGGAGAAATAGAAACATCAAAGGTGAGAGAATCATGGATCGGCTGCCTCCTGCACACCCCTCCTCCCTCCCCACTGGGGATCGAACCCACAACCCAGGCATGTGCCCCTGACCGGGAATCGAACCCGGGACCCTAAGGTCCGCAGGCCGACGCTCTGTCCACCGACCCACCCCGGCCAGGGCCACAGTGTTGATTGTGACGTGCGGACGGAGCCGCTGTTTTCTGAAGGGCCGAGCAGTGCTGGCATTCCTTAGCTGGGAATGCTGGGAAGGCATGACTCATGCTGATACAATGTAGCCAGATTTCCTGTCACTCACCATCCAGTGGCCGGGGGCATCTGGGAGGGACGCAGACAGCCTGGAAACGACGGGCCTGGCCCTGGCCGGGGTGGCTCAGTGGACAGAGCGTCGGCCTGCAGACCTTAGGGTCCCGGGTTCGATTCTGGTCAAGGGCACGGACCTGGGTTGCAGGCTCCTCCTCGGCCCAGGGCCTCGTCTGGGGGGAGGGGTGCAGGAGGCACCCCATTAAGGTCTCCCTTTCACAGTGATGTTTCTCTCCCTCTTTCCCACACGCCCCTCAGGGGAGCCATTTTATTGTTAAGGGGAGGGGGCCCTTCGAGAATGGGTGATGGACAGTGAAGTATTATTATTATTATTATTATTATTATTATTATTTTGCATTTCTCAGGGTTCTAGGCGCCTCATCTACAGTCGATAGAGACAGGCGGTGACATAGTTATGCATTTCAGTTCTCTAGTCTGTGGTTTGAAACTTTATTGGCTATTTGTTCGTGTCACTTCATATTACATACGCTGAGTGGCCAGATGATGGTGATCTCTGAACGCATAATAATCTGGCCACTCAGAGAGAGAGAGAGTGTGTGTGTGTGTGTGTATTTATATATTGGCCACTCTGTGTGTGTGTGTGTGTGTGTGTGTGTGTGTGTGTGTGTGTGTATGCTGATACAATGTAGCCAGATTTCCTGTCACTCACCATCCAGTTGCCGGGCATCTGGGAGGGATGCAGACAGCCTGTATATATACATACACACACTGAGTGGCCAGATTATTATGATCTCTGAATGCATAACAATCTTGCCACTCAATATATATATATATATTTTAGAGGCCCGGTGCATGAATCCGTGCATGGGTGGGGTCCGGCCAGCCTGGCCAGGGGGAGGGGACATGGGCGGTGGGCCGGCCTGCCTGCTGGTCGAACTCCTGGTCGAGGGGATCATGTGCCTATGAGCCTTTTATTCTATAGGATGGACACGGAGTGGCCAGAGGATGATGCATTCAGAGATCATCCTCATCTGGCCGCTCCGTGTATTTATGCATTTCCGTTCTCTCTTCTATGGTTTGAAGCTTTATTTAAAGACTATTTTTTTTTCGTATGGCTTCATGTTATATATATATATATATATTTTAAAGAACTTCTTAGCGATTTCCTCCTCAGTAGGTCCACGGTCCTTCCGTTCTTTTATGTTTCTCTTTCGTGGATGCCATGATGGCGTGGCTCAGTGGATAGAGCGTCGGCCTGGGGACCGGAGGGTCCCAGGTTTGATTCCCGGTCCTAGGGGCAGGTCAAGGGCACGTACCTCAGTTGTGGGCTTGATCCTCAGCCAGGGGACGTGCAGGAGGCAGCCGACCCATGCTTCTCTCTCATCGATGTTTCTAACTCTCTATCCCTCTCCCATTCCTCTCTGTCATAGTATTATACTTAAAATCCTTTTTTTCCCCCCCCTCCCCTTGAAATATGAATGTCTGTTGCCGGTAATATTAGTATGTTTAAGGACGCTTTTCTTGAATAACTGGTGTTCGTTGCATGTCACATTATTATATTTAAAGTCGTTTTCCTTTTTTATTAAAAATATTTTTATTGATTTTTCACTTGGAAGGGAGAGGGAGAGAGAGAGAGAAACATCCACGAGGAGAGAGAATCATGGCTCGGCTGCCTCCAGCCCGCCCCCCCTACTGGGGATGGAGCCTGCCATCCGGCCATATGCCCCCCCACCCCCACCCCCAAGTCTGCAAACCAACACTCTACCCCCTGAGCAAACCAGCCAGGGCTAAAATCGTTTTTCTTGAGATATTCATGTTTATTACATGAATTATTATATTTAAGAAAAAAAATAAAAATAAAATATTTTTTTTTTAAAAAAAATGATCAATGCAAAAATATCCTCAGGTGAGGATGAACAACAATAATATTCGAGTGTAAAAAAAATAAAATAAAAATAAATGTGTGCTTCACATTACCTGTGGACAAAGAATTTACATATCATGTGGTCCCGGGAGCAAATAGAGTTGCAAGGGGGTCTAGATTATATATATATATATTTTTCAGTCCTGCAGGAAGGCAGATATTGCCCGTCGACTTCTGCTTTTATGGGCCGACGTCTCGTACAGAAAGGGCGTGGGTTCCGTGCAAGCTGTGCGTTAAAAGGATTCTGGGGGGTTTTTTTTGTTTTGTTTTGTTTTGTTTTTCCGCGTGTTCAGCAGAAACCCGGCATCGCCACATGAAAGGGTCCGGTAAGGGGAACCGTTGGGTGCTTGGCACAGAGCCACGCCGTGCGGCCAGAAAAGGGAAGGTGTGGCTTGGGACTCAGGGGGAGGGGCCAGGGCTAGGAACAGCCGTGGTGTCCCAGCGTGGGGCGGGGGCGGGGGCGGGGGCGGGGGGGGGGGTGCTGCGTGCATGGTGAGGGTGGGGTGTCTACCTGCTGAGGAAGTGACTTGGGGAGACCAGGGCCTGGCTGGAGTGAGCTAGCGTGCCATGGGGATGTGGTAGATGCTGGGTAGATGGATGGGTGGGTGGACATGAGAGATGATGGATGGATTGATGGGTGGATGGATGGATGGATGGATGGATGGACATGAGAGATGATGGATGGATTGATGGGTGGATGGATGGATGGACAAATGGACATGATAGATGATTGATGGATTGATGGATGCATGGATGCATGGATGAATGGATGGATGGATGGATGGATGGATGGACTTGATAGATGATTGATGTGTTGATGGATAGATGGCCTCGTGGACACAACGGATGTATTGATGGACGGATGCATGGATGGAAATGAGAGATGATGGATGGACATGGTAGATGGGTGGATGGATGGATGGATGGACATGGTAGATGATAGCTTGATGGAGAATAGATGGACAGAAGATAGAGATAGAGAGAAGGACAATCTTTTTATCCATTCATCCATCCATCCATTCACCCACCCACCCACCCATCCACACATCCATCCATCCATCCATCCATCCATCCATCCATCCATCCATTTATCTATCCATTCATTCATCCATCCATCCATCCATCCACCCACCCACCCACACATCCATCCATCCATCCATCCACCCACCCACCCACCCACACATCCATCCATCCACCCATCCATCCATCCATCCATCCATCCATCCATCCATCCATCCATTTATCTATCCATTCATTCATCCATCCATCCATCCATCCATCCATCCATCCATCCATCCATCCACACATCCATCCATCTACCCATCCATCCATCCATCCACCCATCCACCCACCTACCCATCCATCCATCTACCCATCCATCCATCCATCCATCCATCCATCCATCCATCCATCCATCTATCCACCCATCCATCCATCCATCCACACATCCATCCATCCACCCATCCATCCATCCATCCACCCATCCATCAATCCATCCATCCATCCATCCATCCACCCACCCACCCACACATCCATCCACCCACCCACCCACCCATCCATCCATCCACAGGAGTTTTCCTCGCGTGGGGAGAAGGGGGTTGATTTTTATGGCCAGGTAGAGTGTCCGTGTGAAGGCTCAAGAAGAGTGGAGGTGCCCAACCCGTGGGACTCTCCGGGCCTCCCCACTCATGTGCAAGGTACTGGGAATGATGATACGTGTTCAAGCGACAAACAGTGACACCTACTGGACACCCCAGGAACTGTGATGAGAGACCGATGGACAAATGGACATGATAGATGATGGATGGATTGATGGGTGGATGGATGGATGGACAAATGGACATGATAGATGGTTGAGGGATTGATGGGTGGATGGATGGATGGACAAATGGACATGATAGATGATTGATGGATTGATGGGTGGATGGATGGATGGACAAATGGACATGATAGATGATTGAGGTATTGATGGATGCGTGGATGGATGGATGGATGGATGGATGGATGGATGGATGGACATGATAGATGATGGATGTGTTGATGGATAGATGGCCTGGTGGACACAACAGATGTATTGATGGACGGATGCATGGATGGATATTCAGGCCTACGGACTGAGGGGGTGTCCCGGGTTTGATTCCAGGCAAGGGCGTGTGCCTCGGTTGCAGACTGGATCCCTGGCCCCGGTCAGGGTGGGTGCGTGCGTGCAGGAGGCAGCCGATGGGTGCGTCTCCCTCACGTCCATGTTTCTCTCTCTGTCACTCCCTCTCCCTTCCATTCTCTCTAGAAATCAATGGAGACAATCTCCTCGGGTGAGGAAGGAAAAAAAAAAAAATAAGACCCCAGCTGGTTTGGCTCAGTGGATGGAGCGTCGGCCCGTGGGCGGAAGGGTCCCAGGGTTCGATTCCCGGTCAAGGGCACAGGCCCGGGTTGCTGGCTCGATCCCCAGGAGGGAGCGTGCAGGAGGCAGCCGGTCCATGATGCTCTCTCATCATGGGTGTTTCTATCTCTCTCTCTCCCTCTCCTTTCCTTTCTGATATTAAAAACACACACACAACTATATATATAAAAGCAGTTAGAGGTGATTAAGCCAGTGGGGGAGGGCAGTTAGGGGCAATCAGACCAGCAGGGGAGAGCATTTAGGAGCAATCAAGCTGGCAGGGTAAAGCAGTTAGGGGTGATCAGGCCAGATGGAGAGAGCAGTTAGGGGTGATCAGGCCAGCAGGGTAAAGCAGCTAGGGGCAATCAGGCTGGCAGGGGACAGCAGTTAGGGGTGATTAGGCCAGTGGGGAGAGTAGTTAGGGGCAATCAGGCTGGCAGAAGAGAGCAGTTAGGGGCAATCAGAACAGCAGGGGAGAGCAGTTAGGGGTGATCAGGCCGGCAGGGTAAAGCACTTAGGGGCGATCAGGCCAGCAGGAGAGAGCAGTTAGGGGCGATCAGGCTGGCAGGGTAAAGCAGTTAGGGGCGATCAGGCCAGCAGGGGAGAGCAGTTAGGGGGATCAGGCCTGTGGGATCGGGCCTAAACCAGCAGCCGGACATCCCCTGAGGGGTCCCGGATTGGAGAGGGTGCAGGCTGGGCAGAGAGACCCGCCTCCCCCCACATATGCACGCATTTCATGCACCGGGCCTCTAGCCTTCAAATAAAAAAAATGAAAATCAGCGGGAAAAAATACCCTCGAGACGAGGATTAAAAAAACAACAACAAACAGTCGGAAGGGGAAATGCTCTGAGTCATACCCGTCCCTGGGTGGGTGGGGCCCTGGCCTCGCCCTGGGGTGACTCACCGCCTGCTTTCCTAACATCCAGGGTTTGGGAGGGCTGCCTGGAAACCGGGGGGCCGTCGGGGATTCGGCTCACAAGTTTAGGGGGACACCCATGTGTTGCCAAGTTCTGCAGCCAGAAGATTGCATCTCTCTGTCCCTGGACCACCCGTGGGCCCCATGCCCGTGCACCTCAGGGGGGGTCACAGTCCCCGGCTTGGAGCTGCCAGCCTAGTTCTCGAAGTCGGTGACAAGCCCTGACCGGTGGGGCTCCGTGGACAGGGCGTCGGCCTGCGGACGGAAAGGGTCCCGGGTTCGATGCCGGGTCAAGGGCATGGACCTGGGTGGTGGGCACCTCCCCAGGAGGGGGGGCGTGCAGGAGGCAGCGGATGGATGTGTCTCTCTCATCGGTGTTTCTCACTCTCTCTCCCTCTCCCTTCCTCTCTGTAAAAAAAATCAATAAATTATATATATATATTTTAAAAAGTCCATGACAAGTAGCTCAGGAAAAGGTCACAGGGTTTGGTAGTCTTGAGAGTCTGTTTTTGTTTTCTTTTTTAAAAAAAAAAAACTACTATTTATTTATTTTTATATATTTTATTGATTTTTTTTTTTTTTTACAGAGAAGGAAGGGAGAGGGAGAGAGAGTTAGAAACATCCATCAGCTGCCTCCTGCACGCCCCCTACTGGGGAGGTGCCCGCCACCAAGGTACGTGCCCTGGACCGGGAATCGAACCCGGGACCCTTCCGTCCGCAGGCCGACGCTCTATCCACTGAGCCACACCGGCGAGGGATGGATTGCTACTTTTAAAAATATACGCGGAGTGGCCAGATGATGATGATCTCTGGTTATGGCATAATAATCTGGCTACTCAGTGTGTGTGTGTGTGTGTGTGTGTGTATTAGAGGCCGGTGCATGAATCTGTGCATGGGTGGGGTCCGGCCAGCCTGGCCAGGGGGAGGGGACGTGGGTGGTGGGCCGGCCTGCCTGCTGGTCCACCTCCTGGTCGAGGGGACCATGTGCCTAGGAGCCTCTTATTCTATAGGACGGACACGGCGTGGCCAGAGGGTGATGCGTTCAGAGATCGTCCTCATCTCTGACCACTCCGTGTACATAGCCCTGGCCAGTTTAGCTCAGGGGTTAGGGGCAGGGTCAGCTGGGGGGAGGAGCCGCGGGAGGTTGGGGGGGGGCGGGATGGCGATGGGGCCGGGATTGGACGGTTGGCCACCGCAGTGCATGTCATCGTAACTGGTCATTGCGTTTGTTCTGGTCGTTCTGTCACTGGGCCTTTATATATATATAGAGAGAGACCAGAGGCCCGGTGCACGGATTCAGGCACCGGTGGGGATTCCCTCGGCCTGGCCTGCGCCCTCTCCCAGTCCGAGACCCCTTTGTGTGGGATGTCAGCGAGTCAGTCTTAGCCCGATCCCCGCAGGCCGGGTCGAGGGGTCCGGGGTGCGGGTGAACCGCATTCAGGGCCAGCAGTGCCCCAGCAGGCACCTAACCCACGGCTGATTCCGCAAGGGAGCACACTCCCTCCTCTACTGGTCAGAGCGCCTGCCCCCTGGTGGCCATTGCGTGTCACAGCCACCGGGTGGACAGTCGGACGGCCGGACGGTCGCGTAGGCGTTTACCGATATCGATATTTTAAATGTATTTTTATGGATGTCCGAGAGGAAGGGAGAAGGAGAGAGAGAGAGAGAGAGAGAGAGAGAGAGACATCCAGGAGGAGAGAGAATCACGGATCGGCTGCCTCCTGCACGCCCCCCCCCCCCCCCGACTGGGGATCGAGCCGGCCACCCCGGGAACCGAACCCTGGACCGGGAACCGAACCCGGGACCTCCTGGTTCCTAGGTCGATGCTCAGCCGCGGAGCCGCGCCGGCCGGGCTGTTCCCCCACCTATTTCAACAGGCCAGCCTTTTGTGGAATAACGCACGGCACACTCTGAAGGCCCGCTCAATTCGTCACCCGTTTGCTATGTACACGGACAGTGCTTGGAGGGACTCCAGTGGCTATTCAGGACAGAGACGAGAAATCCCAACACATTGCTGTATTTTCCAGAGCGGCAAAATAGCCCCCACACATCAGGCAGCCTAGCTTCCTTTAAAAAAAAAAAAAAAAAAAAAATATATATATATATATATATATATATATATATATATAAATATTTTATTGAATTTTTTACAGAGAGGAAGGGAGAGGGACAGAGAGTGAGAAACATCGATGAGAGAGAACCATCCATCAGCTGCCTCCTGCACGCCCCCCACTGGGGATGCGCCCGCCACCCAGGTCCATGCCCTTGACCGGAATCGAACCCGGGACCCCTCCGTCCACAGGCCGACGCTCTATCTACTGAGCCACACCGGCTAGGGCCTACCTCCCTTATTATTATTATTATTATTATTTTTAAATATTGTTTGCTTCATTTTCAAGTCTCCTTTGCTTTTTCCTTATTTCTAACTGCATTCTTTTTCTCCTAGATGATTTTGACTTAGCGGATGCCTTTGATGGTGAGTCATGTGAACAGCATTTCACTTTTATTTTATTTTATTTTATTTTGTTTTAAACATTGTACCAGTATACATTTTACTACATGGAGGTGGAATAATACATTTGTATTTTTTTAAATATATTTTTTTTATGGATGTCAGAGAGGAAGGAAGAGGGAGAGGGAGAGAGAAACATCCGTGAGGAGAGAGAATCACGGATCGGCTGCCTCCTGCACAGCCCTCCTCCTGGGGATCGAGCCCGCCGCCCGGGCCTGTGCCCTGGACCGGGACTCGAACCCGGGACCTCCTGGTTTATCGGTCGAGGCTCTATCCACTGAGCGAAATCAGTTGCAGCATCTTCTTTCTTTTTAATTTTTTGTTTAAGAGAAAGATTGCATTTTAAATCATATTTTATTGATTTCTTTTTTTTTACAGAGAGGAAGGGAGAGGGAGAGAGAAACACCCATCGGCTGCCTCCTGCACGCCCCCCACCTGGGGAGGTGCCCGCCACCCAGGTGCATGTGCCCTTGACCCGGGGGGTGGGAGGGCGGAATCGAACCCCGGACCCTTTCCGTCCGCAGCCCGACGCTCTAACCACTGAGCCACACCGGTCAGGGGCCACTTTCTTTTTTTTTTTTTTTTTTAAATGGAGCATTGCTGAGCGTCCACCCCTGTTTCAACGATGCAAAGCGGTCCCGACCGGAAATAATGTCTCTTCCCTGCAGATGGTCCCAAGAAGCCGACGCCGACGCCCAAGAAACCCAGTGCCGGTGAGGGGCTCACGTCCTTGGTGGGCGGAGGGGAGGGGTGGGATGGGCGAGTCGGAGACGGGTACGAAGACGTGTGATTTCTAGGGGCCGGGGGTGCGGTCCAGTTGGTCATGTGACGTGGGCCCTGGCCACGGTGTGGTTCAGTGGGCAGCGCGCCGGCCGGCGGACGGAAGGGTCCCGGGTTCGATGCCCGGTCCAGGGCATGTTACCTGGGTGGCGGGCACCTCCCAGGGTGGGGGCGTGCGGGAGGCAGCCGATGGGTGTTTCTCTCTCCCTCTCCCTTCCTCTCTGTAAAAAAAAAAAAAAAAAAAAAATCAATAAAAATTATATTTATAAAATACATAATGTGACGTCCAATGACTCCTGTCAGAAGGATGGTGATGATTCTGTAAGATACGATGGGGTCATGTGGACAGTATTTCTGGCTTGCTTTATTATTATTTTTTTAAACATAGATTTTTATGGATGTCAGAGAGGAAGAGAGAGGGAGAGAGAGAGAGAGAGAAACATTGATGATGAGAGAGAATCACGGACTGGCTGCCTCCTGCACGCCCCCTCCTGGGGATGGAGCCCGTCACCCGGGCCTGTGCCCTTGACCGGGAATCGAACCCGGGACCCTTCGGACCACAGGCCGACGCTCTATCCACTGAGCCAAACCAGCTAGGGCTGTTTTTATTTATGTTTTAAGTATATTTTTATTGATTTCAGAGAGGAAGGGAGAGAGAGAGAGAGAGAGAGAAAAACATCCATGATGAGAGAGAATCATGGACCGGCTGCCTCCTGCACGCCCCCGACTGGGGATCGAGCCCACAACCCGGGCATGTGCCCTTGACCGGGAATCGAACCCGGGACCCCTCGGTCCGCAGGCCGATGCTCTACCCACTGAGCCACACCAGCCAGGGCTGTCTAAATTCTGTGACTCCTGGGGATATTTGTTTCCTGGCAAAAATTTTTCCTTTTTCCTTTTTTAAATAAAAATACACTTTTATTGATTTCAGAGAAAAAGGAAGAGGGGGGAGAGAGAGAAAGAGAGAGAGAGGAACATCCAGGAGGAGAGAGAATCACGGACCGGCCGCCTCCCGCACGCCCCCCTGCTGGGGATGGAGCCCACCACCCGGGCCTGTGCCCTGGATGGGGAATCGAACCCGGGACCCTTCCGTCCGCAGGCCGACGCTCTATCCACTGAGCCACGCCAGCTCGGGCGCTTGGTAACTTTTTCCACCCGAGTGATGCACGATGGGAAAATTGATTGGGGATTTGGGTGTGTCCCGGGAGATCCTAGTCAAGATAATTATGGAGGGAATCGGGGGTGCAGTGTTTTCTCCAAAGAAACACTGCACCCCCGATTCCCTCCCAACACCCTCCCAACACCCCCCAACTTGGGTATTAAGAACAATTTCTCCTCCTGCAGGCGACGACTTAAGTTTAGAAGATGCCCTGGGTGGTGGAGGACACAGTGAGTACCTTTCTTTGTACATTTTTTTAAAAAATAGATTTTTATTGGTTTCGGAGAGGAAAAGGGAGAGAGAGAGAGAGAGAGAGAGAGAGAGAGAGAAACATCCCTGATGAGCGAGAATCATGGATCGGTGGCCTCCTGCACACCCCCTACTGGTGGGGGATGGAGCCCGCCACCCGGGCGTGTGTCCTTGACCGGGAATCGAACCCGGGACCCTGCGGTCCTCAGGCCAGCGCTCCATCCACGGAGCCACCCCGGCCGGGGCCTGTGTCTCAGTTTCTATTGGATGCACGTGAAC
>JAPDVU010000016.1:360000-385000 GCA_026230045.1 Corynorhinus townsendii
TCGAACCCTGACCTCCTGGTTCCTGGGACAACGCTCAACCACGGAGCCAGCCAGGCCGGGCGGGCAGTGATGTAGGGCTTTAAAAATGATGCAATGTAATGTCAGGGCAGACACGAATCGTCTCCTGCCTGGCCAGCAAGGTTCAGGCAGGGAAACACGAGTTATCTTGTGACCCGGCGGCAAGGCGTTCATCTATTTTATACCAGAGGCCCAGTGCACGAAGTCGGGCGTGGGTGGGCGGGGGGGGGGGGGTTGTCCCTTGGCCTGGCTGGCGCTCAGGGCCGATCAGGGTGGCTGACGGGCCACGGGAAGAGGGACCGCCGGAGGTTGGTTGTGGGAGTGCACTGACCACCGGGGGGGGGGGGGGGCAGCTCCTGTGTGGAGCGTCTGCCCCCCCTGGTGGTCAGTGTGCGTCATAGCGGCCGGTTGGTCATTTGGTCATTGGGTCGCATAGGATTTTATGTACAGAGTTGTCTGGGAGGCGACCGAAATATGCCTTGGATTTCTCCGCTCCCCTTCTTCCCCCCAACACCATGGGCTGGGTCTCAGGTGGGACTCCAGGACTGAGCTTGGATTGTCCCCGAGCCCACTGGGAAGTTATAGATTTCTTGAGTCCCCTTCAGAACTCACTGGGGCGGGGGTGGGGTGGGGTGGGGTGGAGGGGTTGTCTCCTGGGGCTCACCACGCAGGGATGGTTTGAGTCAGGCTTCTGCTCAGTGAAGAGTGAGACAGACGATACTTTCCAAAGAGCAGGGACATTCTGGTCGACGATGGAAAAGGACTCCCTGGATATTTAAATGTTCTTGTCGCCGGCAGGATTGCTTCTGGGAACGTTCCTTCATGTGTCACCGTCACGGGAGCTAGTTCTTGGGTTGCATTAAAAAAATATATATATATTTGTATTGATATCAGGGAGAGGGCTAGAGAGAGAGAGAAACATCCATGATGAGAGAGAATCATGGATCGGCTGCCTCCTGCACGCCCCCTCCTGAGGATCCAGCCCACCACCCGGGCATCCTGTGCTCTGACCGAGCATTGAACTGTGACCTCCTGGTTCATAGGTCAATGCTCAACCACAGAGCCGCGCTGGCCGGGTGGGTTGCATTTTTCTTCACCCTAGATCTTACGTTCTGATGCCGTGCGTTCCGTGTGTGTGTTGCTCTCTTACAGCCGGAGGCGGCGGTGGCGGTGGTGGCGGTGGTGGAGACAGCCCTGGTGGTGGAGGAGGAAGCCCGAGGCATGAGGGGGATGGGCAGAGTACGTACCTCGGGGTTTTTCCGACATCTTGTCTCTGGATTTTTTTTTTTAAATATGTCTTTTTTTTTTTTTAAATTGAATTTTATGTTTTCATTTTATGGTGTGTGTTTTTTTTTTCTTTTTTAAATTTTCACCCGAGGATATATTTTTCCATTGCTTTTCGGAGAGAGTGGAAGGGAGGGGGAGAAACACACACACACACACACACACAGAGAGAGAGAGAGAGAGAGAGAGAGAGAGAGAGATGTGAGAGAGACACATCGATGGGTTGCCTCCTGCACCCCACTACTTTAATACATGCCCTTGACCGGAATCGAACCTGGGGCCCTTCAGTCCGCAGGCCGATGCTCTATCCAGCTGAGGCAAAATGGCAAGGGCTGGCTTTTATTTATTTTTAATTTTTAAAATCATTTATTTTTAAATATATTTTTATTGATTTTTAGAAGGAAAGGGAGAGGGAGAGAGAGACAGAAACCTCCTTCTCTCTCATCGATATTTCTGACTCTCTCTCTCTCCCTCTCCCTTCCTCTCTGTAAAAAAATCAATAAAATATATTTTTAAAAAATTAAAAAAAAATATATATATTTATTTATATTGGTATTGGTATCAGAGAGGAAGGGAGAGGGAGAGAAACATCCATGAGGAGAGAGAATCATGGATCGGCTGCCTCCTGCACGCCCCTGACTGGGGATGGAGCCCGCCACCCGGGCCTGCGCCCTGGACCGGGACTCGAACCCGGGGCCCTTCAGTCCACAGGCCGACGCTCTATCCACTGAGCCCCACCAGGTAACGCTGGTTGGCCTCTTGTATCTTGTAACAGGAGCTGAACCTGTGTTTGGGAATTTCATTTTATTCTCCATTTTATTTTTTTCATGTTTTAAATGGTACCCCCCCCCCCTCCTTCCGGGACGCATCGCCAACCGTCTTTGTCGGGAAGGGAGGCAGGGAGGTAAACAGAGCGAGAGAGAGAGAGAGAGAAACATCGATGTGAGAGAAACGCATTGATGGGTGGCCCTCCTGCAGCCAAGGTCACTCCTTCTCCTCTTGCCCTACCACCTCCCCGTGAACGCACCCCAATGCCAGTGTCTGTGTGTGCCCCCCCGCAGCCGAACCCCAGGGGGTGATCCCTGGCATCATTGGGGCCGTGGTGGTGGCTGTGGCCGGAGCCATTTCGAGCTTCATCGCCTACCAGAAGAAGAAGTTGTGCTTCAAGGAAAACGGTAAGGGCCCCGGCCGGTGCGGCTCAGTGGACAGAGCGTCGGCCTGGGGACTGAAAGGTCCCGGGTTCGATTCCCGGTCCAGGGCACAGGCCCGGGTGGCGGGCTCCATCCCCAGGAGGGGGCGTGCAGGAGGCAGCCGATCCGTGATTCTCTCTCCTCCTGGATGTTTCTCTCTCTCTCTCTCTCTCTCTCCCTTCCTCTCTGATATCAATAAAAATACTTTTAAAAAATTACAAAAAAAAAAATAAAAAATAGAATAAGCCTCCTTTAAAAAAAAAAAAAAAGCAAAAGAAATCTCTAAAACGTATATAAATGGACCAGAAAAATCATAGCCCCCAAACCATGGTAAAAAAAAATCACCCCAAACCAAGAAATTTGAGAAGCAAATTCAGGAGCAAGCAGACCGGTCCCCGGAAGGACCTCCCCTGAGTGTGGATTTGGAGGGATGGGTAGGGAGGAGGGGGTCCCTTTAGCCCAAGGAATGGCATCAACTACACGGAGTGGCCAGATGAGGATGATCTCCGAACACATCATCACCTGGCCGCTCCGTGTCCATCCTATAGAATAAAAGGCTCATAGGCACACGGTCCCCTCGACCAGGAGTTCGACCAGCAGGCAGGCCGGCCCACCGCCCACGTCCCCTGCCCCTGGCCAGGCTGGCCGGACCCCACCCATGCATGCATTCATGCACCGGGCCTAATAATATATATAATAATTCATGCACCGGGCCTCTAACACACACACACACACACACACACACACACACACACACACACGGAGTGGCCAGATGATGATGATCTCTGAACGCATAATAACCTGGCCACTCAGTATATCTATGAGAGGCCCGGTGCATGAATGCATGCACAGGTGGGGTCCGGCCAGCCCGGCCAGGGGGAGGGGACGTGGGTGGTTGGCCGGCCGGCCGGCCTGCTGGTCGACCTCCTGGTCGAGGGGACCGTGTGCTTAGGAGCCTTTTATTCTATAGGACGGACACGGAGTGGCCAGAGGATGATGCGTCCAGAGATCATCCTCATCTGGCCGCTCCATGGGTCTCTTCTCTTTGCATTCCCCCTGAGGGTGTCCCGGTCTCATTTTTTGGCGTTTTTTTTTGTGTGTGTGTGTGTGTGTTTTTTTTTTTTCCAGCCGAGCAAGGCGACATCAACTTGGAGAATCATCGCAGCGTCAACGCAGAGCCACCAGGTGAGAAGGGGCTGTCACTTTTTTTTTCTTTTTCTTTCTTTTTTAAATATATATATATATATTTGTTTTATTTTGAGAGAGAGAGAGAGAGAGACATCCCAGAGAGCATGTTGCAACATTTCATGATGCAAAACCTCATGATGCTTACGATTCTCTTTAAAAATAAAGCCCGGCCGGTGTGGCTCCGTGGTTGAGCGCCGACCTAGGAACCAGGAGGTCACGGGTTCGATTCCCGGTCAAGGGCACGTGTCCGGGTGGCGGGCTCCATCCCCAGTAGGGGGCGTGCAGGAGGCAGCCGATCCATGATTCTCTCTCCTCATGGATGTTTGTAGCTCTCTCTAGCTCTCCCTTCCTCTCGGACATCAATAAAAAAAAAAGTAAAAAAAAAAAATAAGAATCAATAAATTTTTTTAATGAAAAAATAAATCTCTAATAGGTATATGGACTGGTCCAAAAATCCCACCCCCCCCCCGCCCCCAAAACCATTGTAAAAATAACAAAAACCACAGAACCTTATTGGATGTCTAGAGGCCCGGTGCACAAAATTCGTGCCCTCAGTGGCGGGTGGGGGGTGTCCCTCAGCCCGGCCTGCACCCTCTCCCAGCCTGGGAGCCCTCAGGGGGTGTCCGGCTGACGGCTGAGGGCTCACTCCCCGCCTAAGCCGCCGGTGGGACATCGTTAGCGCTGCCGTGGAGGACATCCACGCGGCCGCCGCCGTCCTGACCGGCCAGGGGGCAGCTCCTGCATTGAGTGTCTACCCCCCCTCCCCCCCTGGTGGTCAGTGGGTGTCACAGCGACTGGTCCTTCCGCTGTTCCGTCCATTTGCATATGAGCCTTTTACGATAGGCGGATTATTCTACAGGATGATTTATTCTGAGATGGGGTAGGGTTTTTTTTTATTTTATTATTATTATCTCAGAGAAGTCACTGATAGAAAATGCCTCTTTTTTTTCTCTTTTTCTTTCTCAAAATGCTCTTTATTCATTTTTCGAGAGAGAGGAAGGGAATGGGACAGAGAGATAGAAACAGCAATGGGAGAGAACCTTCCTCCGTCGGCCGCCTCCCGCACGCCCCCCGACTGGGGATGGAGCCCCCAACCCGGGCACGTGCCCTGGACCGGGAATCGAACCCTGACCTCCTGGTTCCTAGGTCGACGCTCAGCCGTGGAGCCCTGACAGCTGGGCCTCTCTCTCATTTTTTTTTTTTTCCAACTCTTTCTCGCGTACGTCTTTGTTCGGTTGTCCCGCAGAAAAGGAGTTCCTTTTTTTTTAAAAAAAATTATTTTTTTTTTTTTCATTTCGAGCAGATTAGATCCAGTCTGGGCTGCCCGTGAGCAGTTTCGAGCCCACTTACCGGACGTCGAAACTGAGTCACCGCCCTCACGGGTGTGGCTCCGTGTATAGAGCGTCGGCCTGCGGACGGAAGGGTGCCGGGTTCGATTCCCGGTCAAGGGCATGGACCTGGGTGGCGGGCGCATCCCCCGTGGGGGGCGTGCAGGAGGCGGCTGATGGGTGTTTCTCTCTCATCGATGTTTCTCACTCTCTCTCCCTTCCTCTCTGTGAAAGATCAATACAATATTTTAAAAAAAAATCAATACATTGAGTCACCGCTATTGAAAACTTGGAAGAAGTGGGAACGCATCTTGGAATCTTATTTTTCTTAAAAAAAAAATGTATTTTTATTGATTTCAAAGAGGAAGGGAGAGGGAGAGAGAGAGAGACACATCCATGAGGAGAGAGAATCACGGATCGGCTGCCTCCTGCACGCCCCCCTCCTGGGGATCGAGCCTGCCAGCCGGGGCCTGTGCCCTGGACCGGGAATCGAACCCGGGACCCTTCCGTCCGCAGGCGGACGCTCTGTGCACTGCGCCGCACCGGCTTGGATGTGACCTCTCTTCTGGTCTCTTTGTCCCCCGCAGTGCAACAGACTCTTCTGGCGAAATAGACTATGGATATCGACGGCCAAAAAAAAAAGAAACGGAAAAACATACAGCCCCGTGTTCATAGCATGATTGCAACACGTACCTGCTGTTACGCCAAAGAATGCCTGCAGGAGGGGCGGGGCCTCCCCCACCTGGACCGGCCCAGCCAGGAGCCACCCCACCTGGCCCAGCCCAGCCAGGAGCCACCCCACCTGGCCCAGCCCCACCTGGCCTGGCCCTCCCCTGGCCCAGCTCAGCCAGGAGCCACCTCACCTGGCCCAGCCCAGCCAGGAGCCACCCCACCTGGCCCAGCCCCACCTGGCCTGGCCCTCCCCTGGCCCAGCTCAGCCAGGAGCCACCTCACCTGGCCCAGCCCCACCTGGCCTGGCCCTCCTCTGGCCCAGCCCTTCCAGGAACCACCTCACCTGGCCCAGCCCAGCCAGGAGCCACCCCACCTGGCCCAGCCCAGCCAGGAGCCACCTCACCTGGCCCAGCTCAGCCAGGAGCCACCCCACCTGGACCAGCCCAGCCAGGAGCCACCCCACCTGGCCCAGGTCAGCCAGGAGCCATCCCACCTGGCCCTCCTCTGGCCCAGCCCTTCCAGGAACCACCCCACCTGGCCCAGCCCCACCTGGCCCTCCCCTGGCCCAGTCCAGCCAGGAGCCACCCCACCTGGCCCAGCCCAGCCAGGAGCCACCCCACCTGGCCCGGCCCAGGCAGGAGCCACCCCACCTGGCCCAGTCCAGCCAGGAGCCACCTCACCTGGTCCAGCCCAGCCAGGAGCCACCCCACCTGGCCCAGCCCAGCCAGGAGCCACCCCACCTGGCCCAGCCCCACCAGGCCTGGCCCCACCTGCCCCAGCCCAGCCAGGAGCCACCCCGGCCTGGCCCGGCCTCGCCCTGCCCTGCGTGTCGCTCACGTTGGATTCTCGCTCTTCCTCTCCCGCGTGCTTGGCCCGCCTTCCCGAAGAGTCCGGCGATGCGCACGGAGCCATCTGACTTTGCCCCGCCCCGAGGGAAAGGGCGCTCGCCTCCCTCCTCCCGGGCCCCGAGGGGGTTCCCACGCGAGATGGAAACACGTGTCCGTCCCACGCCCCTCCTCCCCCCCCCCGCCCCCGCCAGAAGCCGTTTGCAAACGGCGTGCCCCGCCCCGTGGGACGCGTCTCCATGCGCCCGGCCGCTCGGGCACAGTTTTTACAAAGAGCGAAGGGAGCCTTCCATCCTTGCGTCCAATCGGTCTTCGCGTGCCTGCGGAGGCATTTTATTTTTATTTTATTTTTTATTTTTATTTTTTGCATCCCAATAAAAAGGAGCGAGAAACCACACGCCTTTATTTATTTATTTATTTTTACTGAAATGTCTTTTTAAAGGAGGCCTTGGGAGACAGAGTGGGGTGGAGCCCGCGGCCCGTGTTTCTGGGTCTGAAAGACACGTAATCCGCCTCAGTGCTCGCTCATCGCGCGGGGGGAGATGTATTGATTTATTTATGGTGACCCTGTCCTGTTCACGTGTCTCCTCGCATCCCAGACAAGGACTTCTTGGGCGGTCAGATACTCCCCTGTGTTTGGATATTCCCCTCGGCTCAGATAACTCCCTGAATGCAGAGAATCCTACCAGTTAGATACTCCTTTGCATGCAGACACTCCCCCCTCCCATGCAGACACTTCCCCTGCATTCAGATACTCTCCCCCAGCGTTCAGATACTCCCCCAGATGCAGACACTTCCCCTGCATTCAGATACTCTCCCCCAGCGTTCAGATACTCCCCCAGATGCAGACACTTCCGCTGCGTTCAGATACTCCCCTCTGTGTTCAGATATTCCCCCTGCATGTAGATATTCACCATACATTTATATTATCCCCCTGTGTTCAGATACTCCCCTGTATTTGCATATTCCCCTCGGCTCAGATAATTCCCTGAATGCAGAGAATCCTACCAGTTAGATACTCCTTTGCATGCAGACACTTCCCCTGCATTCAAATACTCCCCCCAGTGTTCAGATACTCCCCCACATGCAGACACTTCCCCTGGGTTCAGATACTCCCCCCAGTGTTCAGATACTCCCCTGTATTTGCATATTCCCCTGGGTTCAGATAATTCCCTGAATGCAGAAACGCCTACCATTTAGATACTCCTTTGCATGCAGATACTCCCCCCTGTGTTCAGATACACCCCCGCCCACACATGCAGACACTTCCCTGCATTCAGGTACTCCCCTGGATGCAGGTGCTCCCCCTGTGTTGAGACACTCCCCGTGCCTTCAGCTACTATCCCTGAATGAAGAGACTCCCCAGGCATTCACATACTCCCCCTGTTTTCAGGTGCTCCCCTTACATGCAGATACTTCCCTGCGTGCAGATACCCCCCCCTGTATTCAGACACTCCCCTTTATGCAGATACTAGTCTGCATGCAGATACTCCCCTGTGTTCTGATACTTCCATGCATGCAGGTACTCCTCTGCATTCAGATGATCCACTGCACGTAGATACTCCCCCAACATTCAGATACTCCCTTTTGTTTAGACACTTCCCTGAATGCAGATACTCCCATGCATACGGATACTTCCCTTACGTTCAAATACCTCCCCCCCCACATGTGGATATTCCCCCTGCGCTCAGATACTCCCCAGGCAGTCAGATACTCTCCTGCATGCAGAAGCTCCCATACAGGCGGATACTCCCTTGCATGCAGGTACTCCCTCTATGTTGAGATTCTCCCTTGCGTTCAGCTACTCCCCTGCACCGGCTACTCCCCTTCCTTCTCCGCTGTGAGCGAAGGCCGCCAATTGGAAAACCGTTCGCACCGTCTCTACAAAACGTGTTTAAGTGCTTTGTGGCCCGCGATCCCACTGTCGACCTCCTAACAGCTCTCAGTGGATGAAAGGCATACGCTTTGTCCTTGCAATAAACCATGACTTTTCCACGTTTTTTGGGAATCATTTCCCCATTTTGGGCCACGTCCACAGTCCACGGCGTCCAACATGCGTGCTTTTTAAATGTTTTTATTTTTATTAATTTTATTTATTTATTTTTTTATGAATCCTCAGCTGAGGGTGGTTTTCCCGTTGATTTTTATTTTATTTTTGTTTTTTTTAATTTTAAATATATTTTATGGATTTTTTTTTTTTTTTTTTTTTTTTTTTTACAGAGAGGAAGGGAGAGAGAGAGAGAGTTAGAAACAGCGATGATGAGAGAGAAACATCCATCAGCTGTCTCCTGCACGCCCCCTCCTGGGGATGTGCCTGCCACCCAGGTCCATGCCCTTGACCGGAATCGAACCCGGGACTGCTCAGTCTGCAGGCCGGCGCTCTATCCACGGAGCCACACCGGTGAGGGCTCCCATTGATTTTCAGACAGAGTGGAAGGAAGAGGGAGAGACAGAGAGAAACCTCAACGTGAGAGAGACACACCAATGGGTTGCCTCCGGCACACACCCCAACCGGGGCCAGGGAACCTGCATCCGGAGGTCCGTGCCCTTGACCGGATTTGAACCCGAGACCCTTCAGTTCATGGGCCGCCACGTGCATTTTTCTTTTTGCATAAAAGCTTGCGAATGACTCCGTTCTGTGTTTATCGTACAAGGCCCTACCATGTCTCCATATCCTTCCATTTGTGAGGTCAGATACTCCCCTTTGTTGAGATACTCCCCTGCATGCAGAGATACTCCCTCCCCGAGCCCGCTAACGAAAAGCTGTGACAGCTCATCAGAGAGTACCCGTGTCGCGAGAGCCATTCTTCCTGTCCCGGAGGGCGGCGAGTCACGAAAGCCAGATTTCACCCAACTCTCGCCCTGTTCCGAGCTGTGTGTGGGGGTTACACACCTGTGCGGGCGGCCACCTCCCATGGCCAGGGCTGGGGGAAAAGGGCTGGGACAGAGCGGCCGCCGTCCGTGGAGGGTCTCTCCCGCATTGAAACTTGTAAGAGCTGCCCCTCATATTTTTTTTGGGGGGGGGAGGGGGTGGGAGTAAGGGGGGGTTCGAATTCCGAGGCACCCCCTCCTCCTGCTGGGGACTGTACACCCCCACCCCCCAACCCCAGATTCTGTCAGGGGTCCCTGCTCCCCTTGCTTGTCTAAAAGACTGACATGTAGCCCTAACCAGTGTGGCCTGTGGACTGAAGGGTCCCGGGTTCGATGCCGGTCAAGGGTATGTCCCTTGGTGGCGGGCACATCCCCAGTAAGGGGGCGTGCAGGAGGCAGCTGATGGATGTTTCTCTCTCATCGGTGTTTCTAACTCTCTATCCGTCTCCTTTCCTGTCTGTAAAAAATCAATAAAATATATAAAAATAAAAACAAATAAATAAAAGACCGACATCTGGCTTATGGGGGCATGTTAGCTACTTTTTCCGTATCTGACATCATGAGCACTTTTGTGTATATGAAACGAGGTTAAAAAAAAAAAAAAAAAAGGAAAAATTGAGCCTGACCGGCATGGCACAGGGGTTGGGCATCGACCTAGGAACCAGGAGGTCACGGGTTCGATTCCCGGTCAAGGGCACCTGTCCGGGTTGCGGGCTCCATCCCCAGTAGGGGGCGTGCAGGAGGCAGCCGATCCAGGATTCTCTCTCCTCCTGGATGTGTCTCTCTCTCCCTCTCCCTTCCTCTCTGAAACCAATATAAATATATATATATACTTTTTTTTAATTAAAAAAATATATATTTTATTGATTTTTTACAGCGAGGAAGGGAGAGGGAGAGAGAGTTAGAAACATCGATGAGAGAGAAACATCGATCAGCTGCCTCCTGCACACCTTCTACTGGGGGTGTGCCCGCCACCAAGGTCCATGCCCTTGACCGGCATCGAACCCGGGACCCTTCCGTCCGCAGGCCGACGCTCTGTCCACGGAGCCACACCGGTCAGGGCACAAATATATATTTAAAAATTTTTTTAAATAAAAAATTTAAAAAATTAAAAAAAAAATATCACAGCGTGGTGGGTTTGGAAGTCAGGATACACCGTTAACGACAAAGGAGATGTCCAATAGAATATGCAAACAATTGGGTAGTTACACCAGATTTTTCTCAGACGTCAATCACAGATGTTCATTGTGTGTCGTCGTTGTTAACTTTTTAATTTTGCTTTTACGTGGAACGGAGTCCAAAGGAAACCAACAAACAAAAACACAAAGAATTTTTTTTCAACGTCCGGTGGGGCGCAGGGTGATGGCTTTCCAGTGGAGGAGGAGGGAGGGGTAGAGCAGGTTTTGGCGACAGAAACGCAGCTCAACCTTGGCCATCACCCCTGGGAACCCCCTCGCCCGCCGCTGAGCGGCCCCAAGGTGGTCATCAGACGCCGTGATCACAGCATGATGCCTCTTTTAAAAAAAATATATATATATATATATATTTTATTGATTTTTTTTTACAGAGAGGAAGGGAGAGGGAGATAGAGCTAGAAACATGGATGAGGAGAGAGACACATCCATCGGCCGCCTCCTGCACGCCCCCCACCTGGGAAGGTGCCCGCCACCCAGGCCCATGCCCTGGACCGGGAATCGAACCCGGGACCCTTCCGTCCGCAGGCCGACACTCTCTCCATCCACGGAGCCACCCCGGTCAGGGCCCGGCATTCCTCTTTTACGATCATGACAGCAGCTCTCGGCTTCTGCCTTCCACTCCTCATCACCTCCCCCATTCTCCTCCCCCATCCCCACCCCATTGCTGAGTGGCGGCTGGGAGCGCCCCAGGCTCTGTGGCTCAGATTGCTTGGAGAGAGGATGATGGCCATGTTTCTATGCACTTAAGCCCAGCGGGGAGAAGTGGTAGAGAATTAAAAAAAAAAAAAAAAGAAATTCAGCCCCGGCCGGTGTGGCTCAGTGGGTAGCGCGCCGGCCTGTGGACTGTGGGGGAGGGGGGGATCCCGTCCTGGGTTCGATTCCGGCCAGAGGCACGTGCCCGGGTGGTGGGCTCGATCCCCAGGAGGGGGCGTGCAGGAGGCGGCCGATCCATGATTCTCTCTCCTCATGGAGGTTTCTCTCTCTCTCTCTGCCCCTCTCCCTTCCTCTCTGAAATCAGTAAAAAAATATTAAAAAAATAAATAAAAAGAAATTCAACCTGGCCAGCGTGGCTCAGCAGTGGAGCGTCGACCTAGGAACCAGGAGGTCCCAGGTTCGATTCCCAGTCAAGGGCACATGCCCGGGTGGTGGGCTTGATCCCCAGGAGGGGGCAGGCGGGAGGCAGCCGATCCGTGTTTCTCTCTCATCATGGGTGTCTTTATTTCCCTCTCCCTTCCTCTCCGAAATCAGTACAAATATATTAAAAGAAACACAATAAAATCCCTAGCTGGTTTGGCTCAGTGGATAGAGTGTCGGCCTGCAGACCAAAGGGTCCTGGGTTCGATTCCCCGTCAAGGACACACGTATGGCCGTTGTAGGCTTGATCCCCGGCCCAGGCAACGGTCGGAGCTCATGCAGGAGGGGACCCATCCATGTCTCTCTCACCCATTGATGTTTCTCTCCCTCACGCTCTCCTCCTCCTCCCTTCCACGCTCTCTGAAAAGCAATGGGAAGGGGGGTGGGGGTGGGGGTGGGCTGGAGATGGTTAATGGGGGGTAAAAGGGGGGCCTGTGTAATGCTTTCAACAATCCTAGATAATAAATAATCCTATAGAATAAAAGGCTAACATGCTAAGTGTCTAGTCTTCCAATCACCCATTCAACCAATCACAGCGTCATATGCTAATGATATGCTAAGGCCACTCAACTGCTCGCGATGACGTGCACTGACCACCAGGGGGCAGACAGTTGACTAGTCGCTGTGATGTGCACTGACCACCAGGGGGCAGTCACTCGACCTGTCGCTATGACGTGCACTGACCACCAGGGGGCAGTCCCTCGACCTGTCGCTATGACGTGCACTGACCACCAGGGGGCAGACGCTCCGACCGGTAGGTGAGCTTGCTGCTGGGGTCCGGCCGATCGGGACTGAGCGAGACGGGCCAGACACGCCCTGGAGCCCTCCCACGGTCCCTCCCCAGATGGCCAACCTCCCGCGTCCCTCCCTGGCCCCCATCGTGCACCCGTGGGGTCCCTCAGCCCGGCCTGCGCCCTCTCCCAATCCAGGCTGAGGGACCCTCCCCTCCCCCAGTGCACAAATTTCATGCACCGGGCCTCTAGTGAAGAATTACGTATATAAAAAAAAATGAAAGATAAAAATGAAAATCCATGGAAAAATATGCTGGGGGTGAGGATGAACAACAAACACTAAATAAATGAATAATTAATAATAAAGAAATTATTTAAAAAATGCCCTGGCCGGTGTGGCTCAGTGGATAGAGCGTTGGCCTGCGGACGGAAGGGTCCCGGGTTCGATTCCCGGTCCAGGGCACAGGCCCGGGTTCCAGGCTCCATCCCCAGTGGGGGGCGTGCAGGAGGCAGCCGGTCCATGATTCTCTCTCCTCATGGATGTTTCTCTCTCTCTCTCTCTCTCTCCCTCTCCCTTCCTCTCTGACATCAATAAAAATATATTTTTAAAAATTAAAATGAAATAAATCTCTGGCAGCTGCAGGTATGGTGGAGCCTGCAAGCGGACAGATGGCTCTTGTGAGCAGCTAATGCCGAGACGTACCCTCAGGTGTGTGTGTGTGTGTGTGTGTGTGTGTGTGTGTGTGTCTGTCTGTCTGTGTGTCTCTGTGTGTGTGTGTCTGTGCGTGTGTCTCTATGTCTGTGCGTGTGTCTCTGTGTGTGTGTCTATGTGTGTGTCTGTGTGTGTGTCTGTGTGTGTGTCTGTGTGTGTCTGTGTGTGTGTCTCTGTGTGTCTCTGTGTACATGTCTGTGTGTGTGAATGTGTCTGTGTGTGTCTCTGTGTGCATGTCTGTGTGTGAATGTGTCTGTGTGTGTCTCTGTGTGTGTTTCTCTGTGTGTGTGTCTCTGTGTGTGTGTCTGTGTGTGTCTGTGTGTATGTGTGTGTGTCTGTCTGTGTGTGTCTGTGTGTGTGTGTGTCTCTGTGTGTGTATGTGTGTGAGTATGTGTCTGTGTGTGTCTCTGTGTGTGTATGTGTCTGTGTATGTGTCTCTCTGTGTGTGTATGTGTCTCTCTGTGTGTATATGTGTCTCTGTGTGTTTGCGTGTCTCTCTGTGTGTATGTGTGTGTATGTGTCTCTCTCTCTGTGTATATGTGTGTGTGTCTGTGTGTGTGTGTCTGTGTGTGTCTCTCTGTGTGTGTGTCTGTGTGTATGCCTGTGTGTGTGAATGTGTCTGTGTGTCTCTCTGTGTGTGCGTGTCTCTCTGTGTGTATGTGTGTGTATGTGTCTCTGTGTGTGTGTATATGTGTGTGTGTCTGTGTGTGTCTCTGTGTGTGTGTCTGTGTGTCTGTCTGTGTGTGTCTCTGTGTGTGTGTCTGTGTGTATGCCTGTGTGTGTGAATGTGTCTGTGTGTCTCTGTGTGTTTGCGTGTCTCTCTGTGTGTGTATGTGTCTGTGTGTGTCTCTGTGTGTATATGTGTCTCTGTGTGTTTGCGTGTCTCTCTCTGTGTGTATGTGTCTGTGTGTGTCTCTGTGTGTGTCTGTGTGTGTGTGTCAGTGTGTGTGTCTGTGTGTATGTGTGTGTGTCTGTCTGTGTGTGTCTCTGTGTGTGTGTATGCCTGTGTGTGTGAATGTGTCTGTGTGTGTGTGTCTGTGTGTCTCTGTGTGTGTGTCTCTGTGTGTGTATGTGTGTATGTGTCTGTGTGTGTGTCTGTGTGTGTGTGTCTCTCTCTGTGTGTGTATGTGTCTGTGTGTGTCTGTGTGTGTATATGTGTCTCTGTGTGTTTGCGTGTCTCTCTGTGTGTGTATGTGTCTGTGTGTGTGTCAGTGTGTGTGTGTATGTGTCTGTGTGTCTGTGTCTGTGTGTGTGTGTGTGTGTCTGTGTGTGTGTGTCTGTGTCTGTGTGTGTATGTGTCAGTGTGTGTGTCTGTGTCTGTGTGTCTGTGTGTCAGTGTGTGTGTATGTGTCTGTGTGTCTGTGTGTCTGTGTGTGTGTGTCTGTGTCTGTGTGTCTGTGTGTGTGCGTGAGCGATGACCTTGCATCCACCCATCGCCAAGTCTGGAGGCCTCTTGGGGAGCCAGCCCCGTGGGTGGAGAGCATCCCTCTGGGCTTGGGGTGGGGCCCCTTTTATCTGCCTGCGCCTCCCACACCCCCAGGGAGCTGAGCCATGGACGGGGCGTGCCTGCTCTCCCAGCCTGGCCTGCCCATTGGTGCCCGGAGGTGCCCTCCTTGTTTGCCCCCAGCATCCTGGGCGTGGGCCGGCCGTCGTCGAGGCTCAGGGAGGCCGGCTCGGGAGGCGGGGGGACCCTGAATGGAGCCCACAGGCTTGGGGTTCGGCATCTGACTGCCAAGCCCTTTCCATGCGGCCGTGTAGCTCACCCTTTCCGTTCTGAGACACCCTCCCTGCCTCCCTGCCTCCCTGCCTCCCTGCCTCCCTCCCTCCCTTCCTTCCTCCTGGGGTGGGGAGAACGAGAGAAGTCCACACCCCCACGGGGTGGGGTAGCGGATCCCAGGAGCCTCGGAGGAGCCTCTGTCCGTGTCCTCCCCACACGCCAGCGATGGGAGGCCGCGGGGCGCTCCTGTGGGTCTCGGGCCTGTGTCTCCTGATCAAGGTTCGAGGTAAGAGGCGCTGCTGAAGGGGAGAGAGGGGTGCGGGGGTGGGGTGGGGGAGGGTGGTCTGGGGTGTTTGCAAAAACACAGGGGTGTTTCCTTGCCAAAAAGAAAAAGAAAAAAAGAAAAAAAGAATCCTTCCCGCTCTGGCCGGCGTGGCTCAGTGGTTAGAGAGCCGGCCTGCGGACGGAAGGGTCCCGGGTTCGATTCCCTGTCCAGGGCACAGGCCCTGGGGTTGTGGGCTCCGTCCCCAGTGGGGGGGGGGGGGGCGTGCAGGAGGCAGCCGGTCCGTGATTCTCTCTCCCTCTCTCTCTCTCTCTCTCTCTCTGTCTCTCTCTCTGTCTCTCTCCCTCTCTCTCTCTCTGTCTCTCTCTCTGTCTCTCTTCCTCTCTCTGTCTCTGTCTCTGTCTCTCTCCCTCTCTCTCTCTCTCTCTCTCTCTCTCTCTCTCTGTCTCTCTCTCTCTCTCTCTCTCTGCCCCCCTTCCTCACAGGGTATCTCTCAAAATGACAGTTTCCAAGTGATAGGTGATTAAGGATACTTTGGTGTGTTTATGTCAGTGTGTGTGTGTGTGTGTGTGTGTGTGTGTGTGTGTGTGCGTGCGTGTGCGTGTGTGCGCGTGCCCTGACCGGGAATCAAACCGTGACCTCCTGGTTCGTAGGTCGATGCTCAGCCCCTGAGCCACGCTGGCCGGGCGTCTGTATGTCAGTTTGTTATTAAACATAGATGTCGGCTCCTCTCCAAATGAAATCTATAAAATATATATATATATATATATTTTTTTTTTAAACAAAGGTGCCCTGGCCGGTGTGGCTCAGTGGCTAGAGCGTCGGCCTGAGGACGGAAGGGTCCCGGGTTCGATTCCCGGTCCAGGGCACACGCCCTGGGGTTGTGGGCTCCGTCCCCAGTGAGGAGGGGGGCGTGCAGGAGGCAGCCGGTCCGTGAGTCTCTCTCCTCCTCGTGGATGTCTCTCTCCTCTCTCTCTCTCTCTCTCTCTCTCTCTCTCTCTCTCTCTCTCTCTCTCCCCCTTCCTCTCTGACATTAATGAAAATATATTAAAGAGGGAAAAAAAAGCGAGAGACTTACCGCCGGGAGAGGACAGCGACTGGGTGTGCTCACCGGGGCCCAGACATTGAAGCTATAAACGCAGGGTGTGGGCGCAGGTGCCCAGCGCGATGCAAACCCCTGTGACCCCGGGCTTGGGATTGGGGTGTGTCTGGGACCCCAGAGGTGTTTCTGTTTCTGTTGTGTGTGTGTGTGTGTGTGTGTGTGTGTGTGTGTTTTCTGATTCGCTGGGGCACAGACTCCTGATGCTTTTCCGATGGGGATAAAACTGGGGGTGAGGGCGGGGGGGCTGTGGGACACAGCTTGGTTTAGGGGGAGAGGCCTGAGCCCCCCCAGACTGCGTTCGCTTAGAAGGAAGGTGGTCTCCTGACCCAACGGGGAGCTTTATTTTATTTTATTTTTTGGTCAAATGGCACGTTTCCTCGTTGGTCTGAGTTGTTGATCGCCTGCTTGCAGGGCTACGCCCAGGAGCAGGGCGGGTCTGTCCGGGTTTGGGGCTGCTGGGGAGGGAGGGAGGGAGGGAGGGAGGGAGGGAGGGGTGAGTGAGTGAGAGTTTAGGAACTTGGAGGAAGAAGAGCAAGGTCTGTTGTCCCTTCATGGCCTGTTCCCGGGAATTCTATTTAAAATCGTGTCGGGGTAACCAATGGACACGGCGGGCACTGGGGCGGTGGGGGCTTGCCCGGGGTGGGAATGGCTTGTGGGGGGGTGGCGGGGTGGGGGTGGGGGTCAAGTGGGGGAGAAAGGAGACATATGTGAAACGTTACACAATAAAAAATAAAAGTAAAAAGCAAATAAAAAATAAAAATAAAAAGTTAGACAATAAAAATTAAAAATTAAAACTAAATACAAAATAAAAATAAATTAAAAATAAATAAGATATAAAAATAAAATAGCGTTTCTGGGACTATTAAAGAAATAATAATAAATAAATAAAGTCTATCAGGGAAAAATAAAGAAAAAGGAGAAAGAAAGGCAAGGATCTCAGGATCTCCCTCATTTGTGGAATCGAATGGACCCCGTAAATAGATGAACAAAAATAGAGCCGTCGAGGGGCAGTGGGGGGCGGTGGGGGGGGGGGGCTGGCGCGGAGGGTGAGGGGGCAGAAATGGTAAAATATAACAGAAGCAATCTTGTTACGTGCAGACTTTCGATATTGCCCACAACTTTTTTTTGGTGATAGCGTACTATGTTAGTACAGTTTGGGTAATTTATGATACTTAAAATCCCTTTATTCTTGAAATACCAGAGGCCTGGTGCACGAGATTCGTGCACAGATTCGGGGGAAGGGGGGGGGGGAGTTCCCCTCAGCCTGGCCTGCACCCTCTTGCAACCCGGGACCACTGGCTCCTAACCGCTCGCCTGCCTGCCTGATCGCCCCTAACCATTCACCTGACCTGACTGATCATCCCTAACCACTCTGCCTACCTGATCGCCCCTAACCACTCTGCCTGCCTGATCGCCCCTAACCACTCTGCCTGCCTGATCGCCCCTAACCACTCTGCCTGCCTGCCTGATCACCCCTAACCACTCTGCCTGCCTGATCGCCCCTAACCACTCTGCCTGCCTGATTGCCCCTAACCACTCTGCCTGCCTGATCGCCCCTAACCACTCTGCCTGCCTGCCTGATCACCCCTAACCACTCTGCCTGCCTGCCTGATCACCCCTAACCACTCTGCCTGCCTGATCGCCCCTAACCACTCTGCCTGCCTGATCGCCCCTAACCACTCTGCCTGCCTGATTGCCCCTAACCACTCTGCCTGCCTGATCGCCCCTAACCACTCTGCCTGCCTGATTGCCCCTAACCACTCTGCCTGCCTGCCTGATCGCCCCTAACCACTCTGCCTGCCTGATTGCCCCTAACCACTCTGCCTGCCTGATCGCCCCTAACCACTCTGTCTGCCTGCCTGATCGCCCCTAACCATTCACCTGACCTGACTGATCACCCCTAACCACTCACCTGCCTGCCTGATCGCTCCTAACTGCCTCTGCCCAGGCCCCCGCTGCCACGGCTTCGTCCGGAAGGACGTCCGGAAGGTCGTTCAACAGTCCGGTCTAATTAGCATATTGTGTTTTCATTATTACAGATGAATGTTTATCGCATGCAATGTTGTTATACGTCAGATCGTAAAAAGAAATAGACTGAGAGACGTGGAAGCGTCGGAGAGACTGTCCAAGCTCAGAGGGGAGGTGGGGGAGGGTAGGAAGAGATCAACCAATGACCTTGTGTGCATCTGGGCATCCCCCCGGGGACACAGACCACAGCGGGGTGAGGGCCTGGGGTGGGGGAGGGGTCGGGCGGAGAGAGGTCCATGTGGGGAAAAAAAGGGGAATTTCGGTCATACTTCCATCAATCACAACTTTAAAAAGGAACAGACTGGCCCTGGCTGGTGTGGCTCCGTGGATCGGGCGTCGGCCTGCGGACTGAAAGGTCCCGGGTTCGATTCTCAGTCCAGGGCACACGCCTGGGGTGCCGGCTCGATCCCCAGGAGGGGGCGTGTAGGAGGCAGCCGGTCCATGATTCTCTCTCCTCATGGGTGTTTCTCTCTCTCTCTCCCTTCCTCTCTGAAATCAATTAAAATATATATATATATATATATATTTTTAAAGTGCCCTAACCGGTTTGACTCAGTGGATAAAGCCTCAGCCTGCGGACTCAAGAGTCCCGGGTTCGATTCCCGTCACGGGCATGGACCTTGGTTGCGGGCACATCCCCAGGTGGGGGTGTGCAGGAGGCAGTTGATGGATGTTTCTCTCTCATCAATGTTTCTACCTCTCTCTCCCTCTCCCTTCCTCTCTGCGAAAAATTGATAAAATATATTAAAAAAAAAAAAAGAATAGACTACATCAGACAGAATTTAAGGGACGAAGTTTTACAATTCGTCGAGTTGACACATAAAGCCAAGAATATATTAGGAATAATACAGATATACTAGAGGCCCGGTACATGAAATCATGCATGGGGTGGGGGTTAGGGGTCCCCTCAGCCCAGCCTGCACCCTCTCCAATCTGGGACCCCTTGGGGGATGTCCGACTGCCGGTTTAGGCCTGATCCCAGGGAGCGGGCCTAAACCAGCAGTCAGACATCCCTCTCACAATCCTGGACCGCTGGCTCCTAATCGCTCACCTGCCTGCTGGCCTGATCACCCCTAACTGGCCTGATCACTCCCCTCCAGGCCTGGTCCCCCCAACTGCCCTCCCTTGTGGGCCTGGTCACCCCCAACGGCCCCCCTGCTGGCCTGGTCACCCCAACGGCCCCCCTGCTGGCCTGGTCACCCCAACGGCCCCCCTGCTGGCCTGGTCACCCCAGAAGCCTGCTGTTCAGTCATTCGGTCGTCCCTCATGAACCCCCACTGTGGGCCTGGTCATAGGCAGTTGTCTTGTGAGGGTGTGAGGGTCAATTTGCATATTACCTCTTTATTATATAGGACTAGAGGCCCAGTGCACGAATTCATGGACCAGTGGGGTCCCTCGGCCTGGCCTGTGGGATTGGGTCGAAACCGGCTCTCTGACATCCCTCAAGGGGTCCCGGATGGCAGGAGGGTGCAGGCCAGGCCGAGGGACCCCACCGGTGCATGATCAGGGCCGGGGAGGGACGCGGGAGGTTGGCCAGCAGGGGAGGGACCGTGGGAGGGCTCCAGGGCGTGTCTGGCCCTTCTCACTCAGTCCCGATCGGCTGGACCCCAGCAGCAAGCTCACCTCCCAGTCGGAGCGTCTGCCCCCTGGTGGTCAGTGCACGTCATAGCGACCGGTCGACTGTCTGCCCCCCTGGTGGTCAGTGCACATCATAGCCAGTGGTTGAGCGGCCTTAACATATCATTAGCATCTCATTAGCATCTGACGCTGTGATTGGTTGAACGGCCGACTGGTCGACCAGCCACCTAGCATATGAGGCTTATATGATATAGGATAGGATGGAACCCGGGTCGTTTCGTAGGATTTTTTTTTCTTAAACGACCGTCAGGGTAAGATTTTTGGTGTGGTTCTTGGCATATTCGAATTCCCGGGCAAGGCAGGCCAACGTGTGGGAACGCGTGAGACGCACACACGGCGGCTTAGGAATGGAAAGATTGCATCCAGGCGTTGCTGTCCGGCGAGCTTGGTGGTGGCATTTCCTGTTTGTCGGGTCTCGTGGGAGTCGAGGGATAAGGACTTGGTTGTCTGGGGACGCAGCTTGCGCCCCGAGATCTTCCTGCAGACCCTCCAGTCATGCATATCATTTGTATAAACCCCCCCCCCCCCCGGACCCATAGGTGCAGCCTGAGACAATCCACCCAGTACCTTCTCTTTTTTGTAACGCCATATACCAGGCCCGGTGCAGGAAATTCATGCATGGGGGTGGGGGGGGGTCCCTCAGCCTGGCCTGCACCCTCTCCAATCGGGGACCCCTCGGGGGGATGTCCGACTGCTGGTTTGGACATCCCTTTCTCAATCCAGGACTGCTGGCTCCTAACCGCTCACCTGCCTGATCGCCCCTAATTGCCTCTGCCTGCCAGACTGATCGCCCCTAACTGCCCTCCCCAGCCGGCCTGATCGCCCCTAACTGCCCTCCCCAGCCGGCCTGATCGCCCCTAACTGCCCTCCCCTGCCGGCCTGATCACCCCTAACCACCTCTGCCTCGGCCCCCGCCTCTGTGGCTTTGTCCAGAAGATGTCCAGTCTAATTAGCATATTATCCTTTAATTAGTATGTATATACTAGTATATATAAACATTTTTATGGATGTCAGAGAGGAAGGGAGAAGGAGATAGAAACATCCACGAGGAGAGAGAATCATGGATTGGCTGCCTCCCGCACGCCCCCTACTGGGGATCGAGCCCACCACCCGGGCGTGTGCCCTGACCGAGAATCGAACCCAGGACCCTTCACTCTGCACATTGTCACTCTATCCATTGAACCAAACCAGCTAGGGCTTGAATGCTTTTATTTTAAAAAATATATACATATATTTTAAAAATATTTTTAAAATATATTTCTTTATTGATTTCAGAGAGGAAGAGAGAGGGATAGAGAGAGAGAGAAACATCCATGATAAGAGAGAATCATCGATCAGTTGCCTCCTGCACGCCCCCTCCTGGGGATGGAGCCTGCCACCCGGGCGTGTGCCCTTGACGGGGAATCGAAACCTGATCTCCTGGTTCCTTGGTGGACGCTCACCACTGACCCACACTGGCCCGGCCTAGATATTTCAAGGAGGCCTGAGTTCCGGCCCCTTGGTGATGGGCCCCTTGCATCCCACGCGGCGATGAGCTTCCTCCCGCGTGCATCCTCACACACCCGGAGGTGGGGGGGTTGCACTGCCTGAGCCCATTTTGTGGGTGGATACACCGAGGCACAGTGGGGGATCCCATCGTCGGCCGGATTGTGACCGCCTGGGGGACCGGGCCCTGAATCGGTGTCTGCCCGAGGCGCACCGGTAGGGTGCGGGTGCTTGACTTTGCGTGGGAGTAAGGTCACAGCAGGAATCCAGGTGGATTTTAGACGCTGTCCATTGGAGACGGGGTCAGTGAAACGAGGGGAGGGCCCAGGTGAGAAGCAGGGATGGGAGAGGGACTCGGTGGGGACATGAGCCCGGGCTGGGCCGCTTTGGTTCCCTAAGAAGGCAGAGAGGCCCATCTGGCGTGGCTCAGTGGTTGAGCGTCGTCCTAGGAACCAGGAGGTCACGGGTTCGATTCCCCGTCGGGGCCCATGCCCGGGGTGGTGGGCTCGATTCCCGGTCGGGGGCGTGCAGGAGGCAGCCGATCCAGGATTCTCTCTCATCATGGATGTGTCTGTCTCTCTCTCTCCCTCTCCCTTCCTCTCAATCTATTATAATAAAAACGTAATGTGCTAATTAGACCGGACGGCCGAATGACCTTCCGGACGTCATTCCGGACATCCTTTTGGATGAAGCCGCGGTGGTGGGGGCCAAAGCAGAGATGGTTAGGGGCGATCAGGCAGGCAGGCAAGCAGTTAGGGGTGATCAGGGCAGGCAGGGGAGTGATTAGGGGTGATCAGGCAGGCAGGTGAGTGGTTAGGGGTGATCAGGCAGGCAGGTGAGTGGTTAGGGGTGATCAGGCAGGCAGGGGAATGATTAGGGGCGATGAGGCAGGCTGGCAGGCCAGTGGTTAGGAGCCAGCGGTCCCAGATTTCGAGAGGGTGCAGGCCGGGCTGAGGGACAGCCCCCCCCCCCTCCTTGCACAAATTTCATGCACCGGGCCTCTAGTAAAAATATATTAAAAAAAAAAAAAAAAAAAGAAGTCCGAGAAAAGGGGTCCTTGCAGTAAAGTCAGGGATTTTGCCGGAGACGAACTGCTAATGACCACGGCTCCGCTGGCTGCAAACCTCGTGGGGCTCCTCAGAGTTAGGAGATGCCTGGCTGTGGGGGAAGCAGGGGAGGGGAGACGTGGGTGTGTGATCCTGGGGGAGAGAGGGCACCCAGAGAACTTCCTTTTGAGGGTTTTTTTCGGCCTGGGCATTAGACCCTCCCTGGTTTAGCTCAGTGGATAGAGCCTCGGCCTGCAGACTGAAGGGTCCCGGGTTCGATTCCCGGTCAAGGGCACGTACCTGGGTGGCAGGCTCTTCCCTGGCCCGGACCCTGATGAGGGCGTGTGCAGGAGGCAACCCCTCGGTGTGTCTCTCCCGCATCGGTGTTTCTCTCTGTCTCTCCCTCTCTCTTCCGCTCTCGCTAAACACAAAGTGGAAAAATATTTGTTAACAAACAAACAAGTGTGCATTAGCAAAGACCTCGTATGCCTCTATGCATCACCCATGGACACAGTTAACAGGGCGGGACAGGTGTGGGCTGTAGGGGTCAGTGGTGGGAAAAGTTGGACACCTGTCATACTTTCAACAGTAGATTTAAAAAAAAAAAACAACCCTATAGAATAAAAGCCTCATATGCGAAGCGTCTGGTTGTCCGGTCGTCCATTCAACCAATCAAAGCGTCCTATGCTAATGAGATACTAAGGCCCCTCCACCACTCGCTATGACGTGCACGGACCACCAGGGGGCAGATGCTCCAACCGGTAGGTGAGCTTGCTGCTGGGGTCCAGCTGATCGGGACTGAGCGAGATGGGCCAGACACGCCCTGGAGCCCTCCCGCAGTCTCTCCCCAGCTGGCCCACCTCCCGCATCCCTCCCTGGCCCGATCATGCACCGGCGGGGTCCCTCAGCCTGGCCTGTGCCCTCTCACCATCCGGGACCCCTCGGAGGATGTCGGAGAGCCAGTTTCAGCCCGATCCTGCAGGCCAGGCCGAGAGACCCCACCCGTGCATGAATTCGTGCACCGGGCCTCCAGTAAAAATAAATAAAATATAAAATAAAATAAAAAAATAAAATAAAATAAAAGACTGGGTGTGTAGGGAAGGATCCCCATAGAATATTCACCAGCTTTTTGCTGATGTTCCTTCACAAGATTTATTCCCTTCATTCCATCTGTCCTTGGGTGTGGTTAGCACAAATGGCACTTAATTGGGTTTCTTCTGTTTGTCTCCTGGAGTAGGTGTTTTGAAGCTATTAACTCACTGGTTGAGGAGAAGTGCATGCCATTTATTCATTAATTTTTAAAAAATTGGTTTCAGAGAAGAAGGAAGAGAGAGAGAGAGAGAAAGAGAGAGAGAGAGAGAGAGAGAGAGAGAGAGAGAGAGAGAGAGAGAGAGAGAGAGAAAGACAAGAACATCAACAATGAGAGAGATTCATGGATCGGCTGCCTCCTGCACAATCCCTACTGGGGATCAAGCCTGCAACCCAGGCATGTGCCCTGACCAGGAATCAAACGGTCACCTTCTGGTTCATAGGTCGATGCTATTTTTTTTTTTTTTTTAATTTATTGATTTCAGAGAGGAAGGAAGAGGGAGAGAGAGAGACGAGAGAGAAGCATCCACAAGGAGAGAGAATCATGGATCGGCTGCCTCCTGCATGCCCCCGACTGTTGATGGAGTCTGCAACCTGAGCATGTGCCCTTGACCAGAATCAAAGCCAGGACCTCCTGGGTCATAGGTCAGCACTCTACCACTTAGCCACACCAGCTGTGCTCTATTCCCCTTCTTTCCTCATCAGCCCTCCAGCCATCCTTGGCTGGGGTTTGGAGGTCACCGTCTCTAATGGGTCATTGACCTGATGCGTTGTCACCTGGCCCATCCACAGGGCTGAGGCCTTCCAGTTATGTAGGACAAGGATGCTCAAGGCGTGATGTACACAGATGTGGGTGGGAGAACCTGATTCTGGAGGTGGGTGAGGCCCTGGAGGGGCTGGGTACACCATCGTTGAAGAAGCCCCATTGTGGAGATGCTGTGAGATGATAAGAGAGCATCCGGCCATCTGGTTGACCCCTTGGCTGAGCCTCATGGATTCCAGACTCAGGGTGTGTGGGGTAAGGGGGCAGGACGTAGGGGTTGCTGTGTAGATCTCCGTTCAATGGAACATCCCCCCAACATGTGCAGGCCAGAAGAGACACCCCCAGGTAGAGGATGTTGCAGTCAGACATTCCCAAGTAGGGGGAGAGGTGTCCGCTGGGATATTTGGAATTAGGGTTGGGTGTCATCGGTGGAATGGGGGGCTGCTATCGTCAAACGGGTGGAAGTCATGGGTGCTGATGAACGTCCGTCAATGCACTAGACTGGCCCCCACACCAGGGAGTGAGTTATCCACCCCCAAGTGTGACTGGTGCTGAGGTTCAGCATGCTGGCCTTAGCATGAGAGACTCCATCATCCATCTCACCTAGGATCTGTCAATCATCTATGCATGAGCTGTCAATCATCTATCTCATCCATCAATCATCTAGCTGTGCATCTATC
>JAPDVU010000016.1:390000-422500 GCA_026230045.1 Corynorhinus townsendii
CCCGCCTTGGGAGCACTTGTTTATTTTATTTTATTATTTTTTAATATATTTCTTTATGGATGTCAGAGAGGAAGGGAGAGGGTGAGAGAGAGAGAGAAACATCCATGAGGAGAGAGAATCATGGACCGGCTGCCTCCTGCACGCCCCTGACTGGAGATGGAGCCCGCCACCCGGGCCTGTGCCCTGGACCTGGAATCGAACCCGGGACCCCTCAGTCCGCGGGCCGACGCTCTATCCACTGAGCCACCCCGGCCTGGGCGATCTTATATATTTTGAACTAGAGGCCCAGTGCACGACATTCATGCACTCTTCGCGCAGGCCTCGGAGGGGGGGGGAGGGGGAGGGTGGTGTCCGGCAGATGGCTTAGGCCCTCTCCCCGCCGGGAGCCCGGCTCCTGGCTGAGCAGCACACCCCCCTGTGGGAAGCACACTGATCCCCAGAGGGGGCAGCTCCTGCATGGAGATGCCCCCCTGGTGGTCAGGCGCGTCCCAGCGACCGGTCTGTCTTGCCATTCGTTGGATTTGCCTGTTTAGCCTTGTGTTATATGGGGTCGATTTTTATGGATGTCAGAGAGGAAAGGAGAGGGGGGAGAGAGAGAGAGAGAGAGAAACATCCACGAGGAGAGAGAATTATGGATCGGCTGCCTCCTGCACGCCCCCCTCTTCCCCCCCAGCCCCCTACGGGGGATCGAGCCCACAACCCGAGCATGTAGCCTTGCCTTCGGAATCGAACCCGGGACCCTTCGGTCTGCAGGCCGACGCTCTATCCACTGAGCCACACCGGCTAAGGCCTTGCTCTACTTTTGTTTATGTAACTGTCCCCTCCCTCCGCCCCCCCCCACCCCCCCCGCTCCCCTCCCCCATAAGCCCAGCACTGCCATCCCAAAATATCTGAGGGTGCTTCCTGGCCAGGCATTTCTGGACCCAGGACCTGTGGTTTTGATTAAAACTGCAGAGTGAGCTAAGCCAAAAAAGAAAAAAGCAAAAAAAGCAAATGAGAAACTGATGTCCGTTTTTATTTAAAAAAAAAAAAAGATGTTTGCATTTATTTCAGAGAGGGAGAGAGAGAGAGAGACATCCATGAGGAGAGAGAATCACGCATCGGCTGCCTCCTGCACGCCCCCGACTGGGGATGGAGCCCACCACCCGGGCCTGTGCCCTTGACTGGGAATCGAACCCGTGACCTCCTGGTTCCTAGGTCGACGCTCCACCGCGGAGCCCACACCAGGCCAGGGCCTTGCTCAGATCTTGTCTGTCTAACGCCCTCCCCCCACCCCCACAAGACCGGAACCCTGGACGCTGCTTCCTCCCCACACGGGACCTGTGGATTTCATTACACCGCAGAGCTAGCTAAAAAAAAAAAAAAAAAAAAAAATTAAATAAAAAAAATGCAAATGAGAAACAGACTGTGAGTCAAGTCCTAGCCAGTGTCGCTCAGTCTCTCTCCTCATGGATGTTTCTCTCGTTCTCTCTCTCTCTCTCCCTTCCCCTCTGAAGTCAATAAAGATATATATATATATATATATATATAATATATATATATATATATATTTATATATATATTAAAAAATAAATAAAAGATAGCATGTTTGCCCAGCTGGCGTGGCTCAGTGGTTGAGCATTGACCTAGGAACCAGGAGGTCACGGGTTCGATTCCCGGTCAAGGGCGTTGTGGGCTCGATCCCCAGTGTGGGGCGTGCAGGAGGCAGCCGATGCATGATGATTCTCTCTCCTCCTGGATGTTTCTCTCTCTCTCCCTCTCCCTTCCTCTCTGACATCAATAAAAATATATTGAAATCATAAAAAAACATATTTTGAAAAAAAAGTTTGTAAAAAAAATATTAAAAAAAAAAAAAAAAGCAAAAGAGAAACAGACCTTCCAGCTCGCTTCCGGTCCTTTGCTCTGAGTGGAAAATGTTGAGTCAGGACAGTGATGCCTGTTCATACCCCATTCTCACCCCCATATGCATGGAACCCCAAGAATCACTGTGCGGGACCTGGGGGATCCCCCTGACCCGGGGACCCCTGTCCCAGGTGGGGGACCCTGCAAAGGCGTGGCTGCAAAGTGGGGGGAGCCCACCGTGACCCTGCCCGCCTGCAGGAGTGGACGCGGGCTTCATGCCTGCCTGGTGCGTGGTGTTTGCACGCAATGAGGTGGTTGGGATCCACCCCTCCCGAGACACACCCCCCCCCACCCCCCCACCCCCCTCGCGCTCCATGCGCGTGAATCACGCTCACATCACCCACCCTGGGGTGTAACCCTGACACCCACGAGGTGTGGCTTTTGCATTCCCAGCACCTCCGAGGCCAAGGGGGCAGCTGGACGGGGGACAAGGAGGGCGCTGCGCAAAGGCGAGAGGGGCGCATTCTGCAAAGCTAGGCCTGGATGTGAGGGGATCTCAGGTGGCCAGGGACGCACGGAGCTCGCTCTCCGGAAGTAGCCTGTGCGCGCGCGCTCTGGGGATAACCCGCCCGGGGTGGGGGGGGTGGGGGGCAGCGTGTGGCACAAGGGCACTTCGGACAGGCCGGGATGGGGGTGGGGGGGACCCGCCACACGGAGGCCTTGGAGGACCTGGGACCAGGAGTGGCCAGCACACAGCGCTCAGGAGGCGGTTCGGCACCCGTTTATGCGCCTCTTTGGAGCGATTGCAATTGCGCCCTGGCCCCCCTGACTTCGCCTCTGCAAACTAGGCCTGGATGTGAGGGGATCTCAGGCCGCCAGGGACGCAGGGACCTCCCTCTCCGGAGGAAGTGGCCTGTGCGCGCGCTCTGGTGATAACCCGCCCGGCGGGGGTCCCCAGCCTGTTGCGCAAGGGCATTTTGGAGAGGCCAGGGATGTGTGTGTGGGGGGGGGAACCGCCACACGGAGGCCTTGGGGGACCTGGGACCAGGAGTGGCCAGCACACAGCGCTCAGGAGGCGGTTCGGCACCCGTTTATGCGCCTCTTTGGAGCGATTGCAATTGCACCCTGGCCCCCCTGACTTCGCCTCTGCAAACTAGGCCTGGATGTGAGGGGATCTCAGGCCGCCAGGGACGCAGGGACCTCCCTCTCCGGAGGAAGTGGCCAGTGCGCGCGCTCTGGGGATAACCCGCCCGGCCGGGGGGGAGGGGACGTGTGGAGCAAGGGCATTTTGGAGAGGCCCGGGGAGGAGGGAGGGAGAGGCAACACGCAGGCTTTGAAGGATCTGGGACCTGGTTGGGGCCAGCACAGGGCCCTTAGGAGATAATGAGGCACCCGTTTATGCGCTTCTTTGGAGCGATTGCGATTGCGCCCTGGCCCCCCTGACTTCAAACTAGGCCTGGATGTGAGGGGATCCCACGTCGCCCTGCATGCACGCACCTCCTTTTCCGGAGGCGGTGCCGCCCCGCGCGCGCGCAGCGTGGCGGGGAAACCACACCTGGGGCCTCCTACCCTATTGCGTTTGGACAGGTCGGGGGGGGGGGGGGCGGACAGGCGACATGGAGGGAGGCCTTGGGGGACCTGAGACCAGGTGGTGGCCAGCACACGGCCCGCGGGAGATCACTGAGCACCAGTTTATCCGCCTCTCTGGGGCCATGGCGATCGCGCCCATGCAATGGGGGGAGGCCTGGTGAGGGCGCGCGAGCGCGCGCAGGCGCAGGGATCTGACCCTGTGAGCTGGGCGGAGGGGCAGCCGCACCCCGCAGGGCCCAGGCATCCATAGTGGCCGAGGGAGCAAGGAGGGACCAGGGAGGGCACCCCCAACCCCCCCCAACCCCCCGTAGGAGGAACGGACCCTGCAAAGCAGAGAGGCCTCTGCGCGGGGGGGGGGGGCTCCCCAAGTGAGAAACAAGTTTTTGCCCCCGGCTGGTGTGGCTCAGGGGTTGAGCATCGACCTAGGAACCAGGAGGTCCTGGGTTCGATTCCCGGTCAAGGGCACAGGCCTGGGTAACGGCTGGATCCCCAGTCGGGGGCGTGCAGGAGGCAGCCGGTCCATGCTTCCCTCTCTCTCTCTCCCTTCCTCTCTGAAATAAATTAAAATATATAGATTTAAAAATAGTGCATTCGCCCTAGCTGGTGTGGCTCAGTGGATAGAGCGTCGGCCTGCAGACGGAAGGGTCCCGGGTTCGATTCCCTGTCCAGGGCACAGGCCCGGATGCAGGAGGCAGCTGATCCCATGGTTCTCTCTCCTCATGGATGTTTCTCTCTCTCGCTCGCTCTCTCGCTCTCTCTCCCCTTCCTCTCTGCAATCCATACAAAAGATATTTTTTAAAAAAACTTTATGTAACCATCTTTGCTCAGACATCTGAGCGGACACCAGACTGTTGAAAAAAGAGAAGAGATTGGGTCTGACCTACCCATGGGAGCGGCAGGGTCAGGAGACTTTGGGTTTTTTTTTTTGTTAGTTAGTTTGTTTGTTTAATTTATTTCATTTATGGATGTCAGAGAGGAAGGGAGAGGGAGAGAGAGAGAGAGAGAGAAACATCCGTGAGGAGAGAGAATCCTGGATCGGCTGCCTCCTGCACGCCCCCCTCCTGGGGATCGAGCCCACATCCTGGGCGTGGGCCCTGGACCGGGAATCGAACCCGTGGCTATTCAGTCTACAGGCCGACGCTCTGTCCACTGAGCCACGCCGAGTAGGGCTCATTTCATTTAAATAATATATATATATATATTTATATTTATATTTTTATTGATTTCAGAGAGGAAGGGAGAGAGAGAGAGAGAGAGAGAGAGAGAGAGAGAGAGATAAACATCCATAAGGAGAGAGAATCCTGGACCGCCTGCCTCCTGCACGCCCCCGACTGGGGATGGAGCCCGCCACCCCGGGGCCTGTGCCCTTGACCGGGAATCGAACCCGTGACCTCCTGGTTTATAGGTCATCGCTCAACCCCTGAGCCACAGCGGCTGGGCAGGGTCCGGGGTGTGTGGAGGGTGGCCCTTTGCCGGGTGGGGAATCTGGGGGTTCTGGACGGGTGGGAAATCGGGGACCACGGCTATTGCATTTTGGGGTGACTGACGCCCTGTGTGTTTCCCCGCCCCCCCCTACAGGACAAGGTGACTTTGATTTGGCCGATGCTCTCGATGACCCAGGTAGGTGCCCAGATTCTGCCGGGAGGGGGGGGTGGGGTGGGGTGGGGGGAGGGTTAAGGGGGTGGGAACATGACTTGGTCAAGGGCATCTTGGACGTGGGGCTCACTCAGCCTCACGGCTCCGTCCGTCAGAGCGGCTCAAGGGCTGTGTCCTGGGTTCGCATATTTCCGTCTTTTCATGTTAGATTTATTTTATTATTTTATTATTATTTTTTTAGGTGACTTATTTGTAAAATAAATTTTTATTGATTTCAGAGAGGAAGGGAGAGAGAGACACATCCATGAGGAAGCATGGACCGGCTGCCTCCTGCACGCCCCCGACTGCGGAGGGAGCCCGCCACCCGGGCCTGTGCCCTTGACCGGGAATCGAACCCAGGACCCTTCAGTCTGTAGGCTGATGCTCTATCCACTGAGCCAAACTGGCCAGGGCTGAATTATTTCTTTTTTTACAAAAGAGATGATGGGAGGGAGCCCTCACCGGTATGGCTCAGTGGATAGACCGCCGGCCTGCGGACGGAAGGGTCCCGGGTTCGATTCCCGGTCCAGGGCATGGACCTGGGTGGCGGGCACCTCCCCAGGTGGGGGCGTGCAGGAGGCGGCTGATCGATGTGTCTCTCTCATCGATGCTTCTAACTCTCTCTCCCTCTCCTTTCCTCTCTGTAAAAAAAAAAAAAATCAATAAAATATATTTTAAAAGAGGAGAGAGAGAGATGATGGAAGGCAGAGAGGAAGGAGAGAGAGAGAGAGAGAGAGAGAGAGAGAGAGAGAGAAACATCCATGAGGAGAGAGAATCATGGATCGGCTGCCTCCTGCACGCCCCCCACTGGGGATGGAGCCTGCCATGCGGGCATGTGTCCTTGGCCGGGCATCGAACCCGGGACCGCCTGTGTCCCACCACCCTTTTGAAAAAGCGATTCACGTGTCTGTCCTCGATGCCGACTGAGTGTGTCTTTGCTCTTTCTTTACAGATCCGACCAAGAAGCCGAACTCAGGTGAGTGGACACCTGGCTGGGCGTCCCTGAGGCTCTGCCCTGAGCTGGGGTGCTGAAAGGCATGTGTGGGAGGGCGTGTACGGGGGCCCGTGGTGTGTGTGCTACCGGGTCGGAGCGTCTGCCCCCTGGTGGTCAGTGCATGTCACAGCTACCGGTCGGAGCGTCTGCCCCTGGTGGTCAGTGCATGTCACAGCTACCGGTCGGAGCGTCTGCCCCTGGTGGTCAGTGTGTATCATAGCGACTGGTCGACTGTCTGCCCCCTGGTGGTCAGTGTGCGTCATAGCGACTGGTCGACTGTCTGCCCCCTGGTGGTCAGTGCATGTCACAGCTACCGGTCGGAGCGTCTGCCCCTGGTGGTCAGTGCATGTCATAGCGACTGGTCGACTGTCTGCCCCCTGGTGGTCAGTGCGTGTCATAGCAAGTAGTTGAGTGGCCTTAGCATATCATTAGCACACTAGAGGGCCGGTGCACGAAATTCACGCACGGGGTGTGTGTGTGTGTCCCTCAGCCCAGCCTGCACCCTCTCCAATCTGGGACATCCCTCTTACAATCCAGGACCACTGGCTCCCAACGGCTCACCTGCCTGCCTTCCTGATTGCCCCTCACCGCTTCTGCCTGCCAGCCTGATCACCCCCTAACCACTCCCCTGCCAGACTGATTGAGGCCTAACTGCTCCCCTGCCAACCTGTTTGCCCCTAACTGCCCTCTCCTGCAGGCCTGGTCACCCCCAACTGCCCTCCCTTGCAGGTCTGGTCCCCCCCAACTGCCCTCCCCTGCATGCCTGGTCCTCCCAGATGCCCTTCCCTGCAGGCCTGGTCCCCCCCAGCTGCCCTCCCCTGCAGGCCTGGTCCCCCCCAGCTGCCCTCCCCTGCAGGCCTGGTTCCCCCCCAGCTGCCCTCCCCTGCAGGCCTGGTTCCCCCCCAGCTGTCCTCCCCAGCAGGCCATCTTGTGTCCACATGGGGGTGGCCATCTTGTGTGTTGGAGTGACGGTCAATTTGCATATTACCTCCTTATTATATCGGATTACACTTTGATTGGTTGAATGGCCGACCGGACGACTGGACACTTAGCATATTAGGTTTTATTATTACATAGAATTGTGTGTGTGTGCACGTGTGTGTGTGTGTGTGTTTGTGTGTGTATGAGGCCCGGTGCATGAATTCGTGCATGGGTGGGGTCCGGCCAGCCTGGCCAGGGGGAGGGGACATGGGCAGTTGGCCGGCCTGCCTGCTGGTCGAACTCCTGGTCGAGGGGACTGTTTGCATTACTCACCATTTATCCTATAGGATAGACACGGAGTGGCCCGATGGTGATGCGTCCGGAGACCATCCTCATCTGGCCGCTCCGTGTATATTCACCAAAACGCCGGAAACACAGGGAATCCAGCAAAAACGCGCACGGATGTGTGCAGAGCCGTGACAAGAGCCACAGAGCGGGGGAGGATCCCAGGGTCCATCCGGTGGAGAGAGGGAACGGGGCCCAGCCACGCCGTGGAAGACGACGCAGCTGCGGACAGGAGGGAGGCTCTGACGGGCGAGCATGTGCATGGACCTTGAGGCCATGATGATCCGTGACCTAAGCCAGACACAGGGAGGCAAACGCTGGGGAATTTCCCCATTCTAATAAAATGGCCAGAATAGGCATCTCCTGCCAGGAAATTCTATTTATTTATTTTTAAATATATTTTTTATTGATTTCAGAGAGGGAGAGAGAGAGAAAGAGAGAGACATCCGTGAGGAGAGAGGATCATGGACCGGCTGCCTCCTGCACACACCCCCCCCCCCCCCCCGCACTGGGGATCGAGCCCGCCACCCGGGCCTGTGCCCTTGACCGGGAATTGAACCTGGACCTCCTGGATGCTCCACCGCTGAGCCACGCCGGCTTCATAGGCTGCTCCTCACGGAAGGAGATAGTCTCTTTCCTCTTCCAAAAACAGGGTGTCTCTCTTCTCCGCAGACATCTACCCAAAGCCGAACCCCCCGTATCCCCCTCAGCCCGGAAGTCACGATCACAGTGGAAGTAAGAATCCCCATTCCTTCCTTCCTTTCCTCCTCTCTTTTTCTTCTCTTTTTTCAAGAAATATATGTTTGCTAGAGGCCCGGTGCACAAATTCGTGCGCCCGTGGGGTCCCTCGGCCTGGCCTGGGGGATCAGGGGCCGACACCGGCTCTCTGACATCCCCCGAGGGGTCCCAGATGGCGAGAGGGTGCAGGCCAGGCTGAGGGACCCCACCGGTGCACGATCGGGAGCCAGGGAGGGACACGGAGGTTGGCCAGCCGGGGAGGGACCGTGGGAGGGCTCCAGGGCGTGTCTGGCCCATCTCGCTCAGTCCCGATCGGCCGGACCCCAGCAGCAAGCTAACCTACCGGTCGGAGCATCTGCCTCCTGGTGGTCAGTGCACGTCATAGCGACTGGTCGACTGTCTGCCCCCTGGTGGTCAGTGCAGTCATAGCAACTGGTCGACCAGTTGACTGCCCCCTGGTGGTCAGTGCATGTCATAGCAACTGGTCAACTGTCTGCCCCCTGGTGGTCAGTGCACATCACAGCGACTGGTCAACCAGTTGACTGTCTGCCCCCTGGTGGTCAGTGCACATCACAGCGACTGGTCGACTGTCTGCCCCCTGGTGGTCAGTGCACGTCATAGCGAGCGGTTGAGCGGCCTCAGCCTATCATTAGCATATTATGATATGCTAATTGGTTGAACGGACGAACAGACACTTAGCATATTCGGCTTTTATTACATAGGATTGATGTCAGAGAGGAAGGGAGAGAGAGCGAGTGAGAAACATCCAGGACGAGAGAGAATCATGCATCGGCTGCCCCCTGCACGCCCTGGGGATCCCCCCCCTACTGGGGAATCAAGCCTGCAACCCGGGCCTGTGCATTTTTGTATGATTGGTTTGTCGTTGAGGAGGGTGTCCCTAGCTTCCTCAATTCACCTTGGCGTTTCCCCTCCACAGATATCTACCCACGGCCGAAGCCACCACCCCCTCGCCCACAGCCTGGCTACCCGGACGGTGGAGGTAAGAACGGTGATGATTGGGGCTCATATCATTTTTGTTGCTCATCCTCACCCCGAGGATATGTCCCCGTTGATTTTTAGGGAGAGAGTGGGAGGGAGAGGGAGAGACAGAGAGACACATCGATGTGAGAGAGGGGTTGCCTCCTGCACCTGCTCTGACCAGGCCCTGGACTGGGGAGGAACCTGTAATGCAGGGAAGTGCTCTCGACTGGAATCGAACCCAGGACCCTTCGGTCCACAGGCCGATGCTCTATCCACTGAGCCAAGCTGGACAGAGCTATCTCTCTCTCTCTCTCTCTCTCTCTCTCTCTCTCTCTCTCTTTCTCTATCTCTATCTATACATTTTTTGTTGTTTTTATTTAAAAAATTTTTTACATGCAAAAGACATTAATATTTCTAGAAAAACAGTTTTCAATAGAATAATGTTATCTGCAATGAACATGAATATTTCAAGAAAAAAACGGTTTTCAATAGAATAATGTTATATGCAATGAACATTAATATCTCAAGCCCCGTGGATTCTTTTTTCAAAAAAATATATTTTATTGATTTTTTTTTTTTTTTTTTTACAGAGAGGAAGGGAGAGGGAGAGAGAGTTAGAAACATGGATGAGAGAGAAACATCCATCAGCTGCCTCCTGCACGCCCCCTCCTGGGCATGTGCCCGCCACCAAGGTCCATGCTCTTGACCGGGAATCGAACCCGGGATCCCCCAGTCCCCAGGCCGGTGCTCTATCCACTGAGCAACACCGGCCAGGGCCCCATGGATTCTTAATGAAAAGAAGGGGAAGGGGAAGGGGAAGGGGAAGGAAGGGGAAGGAGGGGAAGAGGAAGAGGAAGAGGAAGAAGAAGAAGGGGAAGGGTTGGTGACATTGGCTTTTAGGTCGATACATTGTACAGCCATTCAACAGCCATAAAAGGCAAACACCTCACCAGGCAAAAGAAGTGGGCGGCCGGCCACGCCGAGGGCTTCCGGAAGCTTCCGGGACATATTGGAAGGTTCTCTAGATGCTTCCTTCCTGCCAGCTCCTTGTGGAGTTTTGCTGGCTACAAATGCATCTCGCCCAGTAGGGGTCACTAAGAGCAAGGAGGCCTCAGCAGCTCCCGCATTCAAAAGCAGCACCAAACACTTAACAGGATTCATTCAGAGAAAAATAAAATAAAATAAAATAATAATAATTATATATATACACACACACACACACACACACACACACACATACACACACACACACACACACATACACACACATACACACATACACACACACATACACACACATACACACATACACACACACATACACACGCACACACACATACACACATACACACACGCACATACACACACACATACACACACATACACACACATACACACATACACACACGCACACACATACACACGCACACACGCACACACACACACACATACACACACACACACACACACACGCCTGGGTGGTAATTACAAAATAATAATCAGCAAAAATAGAAAAAGAAATAACTAAAATGAATAGCTGTTTTATTATTATTATTATTATTATTATTAATATTAATATTAGGAATTCATTGCCCGGCTGTGGTGGCTCAGTGGTTGAGCATCGTCAAATGGCTCAAGAGGTCCCGGGTTCGATTCCCGGTCCAGGGCACAGGCCCGGGTGGCGGGCTCCATCCCCAGGAGGGGGTGTGCAGGAGGCGGCCGATCCATGATTCTCTCTCTCTCTCTCTCTCTCTCTCTGCCTCTCTCGGAAACCAATAAACATTTTCAAAACGGAAAGATTGCGCCCCGTAAAACATGAGATGCTTTCACGCTCATGTCGGCCCGGACTTGGGTCAGCTGTCAACCGGCATTTGCCATCCGCCCCCCGCTCCCCCGAACATCGGAAGGTTAACAGGGCAGCACCCTGAGGCATTAATGTCACAGATCCGTGAGCTGCATTGTCTTTTTAAAAAATATATATATATTTTTTTTATCGATTTCAGAGAGGAGGAGGAGAGAGAGAGAAACATCCATGAGGAGAGAGAACCATGCATCAGCTGCCTCCTGCACGCCTCCCCTACCTGTGCCCTGGACCGGGAATCGAACCCGGGACCCTTCAGTCCGCAGGCCGACGCTCTATCCACGGAGCCACACTGCTGAAGGCTGGTTTTTTTTTTAAAAAAAAAAATATATATATATATTTTATTTCAGAGAAGAAGGGAGAGAGACATAGAAACATCCATGATGAGAGAGAATCACTGATCGGATGCCTCCTGCACGCCCCCTCCTGGGGATCTAGCAACCCGGGCCTGTGCCCTGGACCGGGAATCGAACCCGGGACACCCTTCAGTCCGCAGGCCAGCGCTCTATCCACTGAGCCACACCCGTCGGGCGTAACTATGTGATTTTTATTTTTATTATTATTTTATTTTATTTATTTTATCCTTCAAAAATACCCTGGAATGGGGCTGTATTTTTTTTTTCTTCTTAAAAAAAAAATATGTGATTTTTAAAAGGGGTGTCAGGAGCAGCCCCTACCAAGAAACACCCTATCACGTTGCTCCGTCCTTCGGCCTTATGGATTGCATGACTGGTTTGTCGTTGGGGAGGGTGTCCCTAGCTTCCTCAATTCACCTTGGCGTTTCCCCTCCACAGATATCTACCCACGGCCGAAGCCACCCCCCCCTCGGCCACAGCCTGGCTACCCGGACGGTGGAGGTAAGAACAGAGACGATTGGGGCTCAGATCATTTTTGTTGCTCATCCTCACCCCGAGGATATGTCCCTGTTGATTTTTATTTTTTATTTTATTTTTAAAATCTATTTTATTGATTTTTATTTTTTTTTTTACAGAGAGGAACAGAGAGAGGGAGAGAGAGAGTTAAAAACATCGACGAGGAGAGAGAAACATCCGTCAGCGGCCTCCTGCACGCCCCCACCTGGGGAGGTGCCCGCCACCCAGGTCCACGCCCTGGACCAGGAATCGAACCCGGGACCCTTGAGTCCGCAGGCCGACGCTCTATCCACGGAGCCGCACCGGCCACGGCTGTTCCCGTTGATTTTCAGAGACACACGGAGGGGTTGCCTCCTGCACGCGCCCGGACCAGGCCTTGGGCTGGGGATGGAGCCTGCCCACCCGGGGACGTGCCCTTGACCGGAATCGAACCCGGGACCCTTCCGTCCACAGGCCGATGCTCTATCCACTGAGCCAAACTGGCTAGGGCCATGCATTTATTAATATATATTTTTTATTGATGTCAGAGAGGAAGGGAGAGGGAGAGAGAGAGAAACATCCAGGAGGACAGAGAATCATGGACCGGCGGCCTCCTGCACGTCCCTGACTGGGGATGGAGCCCGCCACCCCAGGCCGGTGCCCTCGACCAGGAATCGAACCCGGGACCTCCTGGTTCCTAGGTGGACGCTCAACCACTGAGCCTCACTGGCCGGGCAATATAGAACTCTATTGATTGATTGGGCAATGTAGACTTCTATTGATTGGTTGATTTCAGAGAGGAAGGGAGAGAGAGAGAGAAGCATCCAGGAGGACAGAGAATCATGGATCGGCCGCCTCCTGCACGCCCCCGACTGGGGATGGAGCCCACACCCCGGGCCTGTGCCCTGGACCGGGAATCGAACCCGGGACCTCCCGGTTCCTAGGTGGACGCTCCATCCCTGAGCCGGGCTTTCACCTCACAGGTTACATCAGTGATGGGGACGACGGCCGGTACCCGCCCAGGCCCAAGCCCAGGCCCCCGGCAGGTGGGTGTGCCCTTCTCTGACCGCCGGGGAGGGTGTCAGGAGCTCCACGGCCCCCGCCTGGTGCACCGTCGGCCCCTGTGGGAGACGCAGGGGTGGGCTCTCCCCGTCCTGCCTGCCCCTTGGGGTGCGGGCTGTGCACCCGGAGGTTTGGGACGTGGCCGAAGGGGTGGAGGTTTCATTGAAATGGTATCGTCTCTCTTTCTCTCTCACTTTTTTAAAAAATATTTTTTTATCGATGTCAGAGAGGAAGGGAGAGGGAGAGAGAGAGAGAGAAACATCCGTGAGGAGAGGGAATCACGGACCGGCTGCCTCCTGCACGCCCCCGACTGGGGATGGAGCCCACAACCCGGGCCTGTGCCCTGGACCGGGAATCGAACCCGGGACCTCCTGGTTCACAGGCCGACGCTCAACCACTGAACCTCGCTGGCCGGGTATGCACACCTGTCTTTAGGTGTTAGCAGGTCTGTATGTGTGTGTGTATATCTATATCTATATCTATACCTATATCTATATCTATATCTATATCTATATCTATATCTATATCTATATCTATATCTATATCTGTATCTGTATCTGTATCTGTATCTATATCTATATCATCTATATCTATATCTATATCATCTATATCTATATCTATATCTATATCTATATCTATACCTATACCTATACCTATATCTGTATCTGTATCTGTATCTATATCTGTATCTGTATCTATATCTACATCATCTATATCTATATCTATATCTATATCTATATCTATATCTATCAATATAGGTATATAGATATTGATATATAGATATAGTTATAGGTATAGAGATATAGGTATAGGTATATAGATATAGATGTAGATGTAGATATAGATATAGAGATACAGAGATAGAGATAGGTATAGGCATAGGCATAAGTATAGGTAGATATAGATATAGATATAGGTATAGGTATAGATAGAGGTATAGGTATATAGATAAAGATATAGATATGTAGATATAGATATATATATAGGTATAGATATATGTATATGTATATAGATATAGATGTAGATGTACATATAGATATAGATGTAGAGATAGAGATAGAGATAGGTATAGAGATATAGATATAGATAGAGATATAGGTATAGGTATAGATATAGATATAGATATAGGTATAGAGATATAGGTATAGATATAGATATAGATATAGGTATATAGACATAGATATGTGTATAGGTATAGAGATATAGATATAGGTATAGGTATAGAGATATAGATGTAGATGTATAGAGCTAGAGATAGATATAGACATAGATATAGGTATAGGTATAGAGATATAGGTATAGGTATAGAGATATAGATGTAGATGTAGATGTAGATGTAGATGTAGATGTATAGAGATAGAGATAGATATAGACATAGATATAGGTATAGGTATAGAGATATAGATATAGGTATAGGTATAGAGAGATAGATGTAGATGTAGATGTAGATATAGATGTATAGAGATAGAGATATAGACATAGATATAGGTATAGGTATAGAGATATAGATATAGGTATAGAGATATAGATATAGGTATAGGTATAGAGATATAGATGTAGATATAGATGTATAGAGATAGAGATAGATATAGACATAGATATAGGTATAGGTATATAGATATAGATATAGATATAGATATAGATATAGGTATAGGTATAGGTATAGAGATATAGATGTAGATGTAGATGTAGATGTAGATGTAGATATATAGAGATAGAGATAGATATAGACATAGATATAGGTATAGGTATAGAGATATAGATATAGGTATAGGTATAGAGATATAGATGTAGATGTAGATGTAGATGTAGATATATAGAGATAGAGATAGAGATAGAGATAGGTATAGGTATAGGTATAGAGATATAGATATAGGTATAGGTATAGAGATATAGATGTAGATGTAGATATAGATGTAGATATATAGAGACAGAGATAGAGATATAGATATATAGACATATACATACACACAGGGTGTCCCCCAAAATGTACATAGACTTTAACAGCTGACAGCTCCATGTTGGACATGGAATGTCTTTTCTCCCGGTCTAATTAGCATACTCCCCTTTTATTAGGGTAGATTCCTAGCGTCTCACTCACTCCATGTTGTTCACCTGGGCCGCCTTCAGATATGTGCACAGGCTACTTTCCTCCCCCCATTAATTTTTAGAGAGAGTGGAAGAGAGAGAGAGAGAAAAAGAGAGAGAGAGAGAGAGAGAGGGAACCCAGGACACGGGGTGTGACGCCCTTGAAGGTCCCCCTCAGCAACCCCCTGGCCACCGTAGGGGGCATCTCGGGGGGTGACTCTTGGGTGTGGCTTTGCGCCTTCACCCACGGCCCAGCGAAGGCCCGCTGGGGCCCACCCTGCGGTGCAGGTCAGACGGTCCTCACCTCCACCTTCTTCTCTTCCTGCAGGCGGAGGCAGCTACAACCCCAGCGCGGATGGCTATGGGAGCTCCCACGGTACACCCCACGCCAAGGGCCCCCCAGAGGGTGGGGTGTGGTGAAACTTGGGTGGGGGGGACATCCATCCATAGCTCCCGGTGGGGTTCCCACAATCCCTTGTGTCTGGGGTCTTGGGTGTTGGTACTGTGTCTGTAGACACCGAGCGGCCAGGTGAGGATGATCTCTGAACGCATCACCCTCTGGCCACTCCGTGTCCGTCCCATAGAATAAAAGGCTCCTAGGCACATGGTCCCCTCGACCAGGAGTTCGACCAGCAGGCAGGCCGGCCCACTGCCCATGTCCCCTGCCCCTGGCCAGGCTGGCTGGACCCCACCCATGCACGGATTCATGCACCGGGCCTCTAATATATATATATAATATATATATATATATATATATATATATATATATATTAGAGGCATATTAGCCTTTTATTATATAGGATATACACGTTCAGAGATAATCATAATGTGGCCACTCAGTGTGTATATATATATGTATATTAGAGGCATATATATATATATATATATATACACACACACACACACACACATATATATACTGAGTGTCCAGATGAGGACGATCTCTGAATGCATCCTCACCTGGCCACTCCGTGTCCGTCCTATAGAATTAAAGGCTCATAGGCACATGGTCCCCTCGACCAGGGGTTCGACCAGCAGGCAGGCCGGCCCACCGCCCATGTCCCCTCCCCCCTGGCCAGGCTGGCCGGACCCCACCCATGCACGAATTCATGCACCGGGCCTCTAAAATAAAATAAAATAAAATTATATATATATATGTATGTATGTATGTATGTATATTGAGTGGCCAGATTATTATGCATCGAGGATCATCATCATCTGGCCACTCCGCGTATATATATATTTTTTCAAAATTCAACAAAAGGAGCAACATTTAGCATCGAGCACTTTATCTATTTATTTAGTTTTACAAATCTCTCATCACTCTTTACCCGTCGCTCCGCAGACATAACGTAACGTGTAAAGAAACCCCTTAGTTTGCTTTCGATGAGATAGGTAAAATCTACGTATTTATGGATTTCAGAGCGAGGTAAGGAGAGAGAGAGAGAGAGAGAGAGAGAGAGAGACATCCATGAGGAGAGAGAATCCTGGACCGGCTGCCTCCTGCACGCCCCCCTCCCTCCCTCCCTCCCTCTACTTGTTGGGGGAGGGAGCCTGCCTCCCGGGCACCTGCCCTGGACCGGGGACTCGAACCCGTGACCTCCTGGTTCCTAGGCCGACGCTCCACCACGCTGAGCCACACCGTTAGGTTTTCACGGTCCCTGATGCCGGTGCGTAATGGGTGTTGGACGCATTTTGTGGTTTTTGGTTGTTTTTTCTTTTTGCCCCTTCTTTTTTAAAAATTTTTTTATTATTATTTAAAGTATTACACATAGTAGTACATATGTCTCCTTCCCTTCCCCCCCCTCCCCCCCGGCTCCCCTGCCCCCTCCCACCCTCCCAACTCCTGACTGTTCTGAGAGCAAATGTGCAAGCGCCCCCACACACCCACCGTCCCCACGGGGTCTCCTGGGCGGGAGCGCCAGGGCTCCAAGGTGACTGTGTCTTCCGGTGGGATGCCTCGGTGGCCTTTCGCGGCATTTTCCTTTTCCGGGGAGGGGTCCTGGCTGCCTCCTGGGTGCTGGCCTTTCGGGGGGGGTGTGTGTCCCGGCCACCTCCTGGGCCTGGGCCTGGGTGCTCAGGGGTCCTTTCTGTCCTGCAGGGGGAGGGCGCAATAGACCCAGCTCGAATGGATATAATTATGGTAAAAAAACAAAACAAAACAAAACAAAAAAGCATGATTTCTGCAAAAGCGTGAGGGGCGAAAAGCTTGGAGCACGGATACCCACCTGGGTGCTGGGTGCTGGGGGGTGGGGGTACGGGGGGGAACGCTTTGACTGCGCCTCTTGCATGGAAACGGGCTCCCCATCCTGACCCCCGCTTTGCACGCGATTTCGGTGTTGCTTTTGTAAAAAAAAAAAAATATATATATATATATATATATATATATATATATATATATATATATATATAGATATATACGTTTGTATGGATTTCGCAGAAGAAGGGAGAGGGAGAGAGAGAGAGAGAAGCATCCGTGGGGAGAGAGAATCACGGACCGGCGGCCTCCCGCGCCCCCCCCCCCGACTGGGGATCGAGCCCGCCACCCGGGCCTGTGCCCTGGACCGGGACTCGAACCCGTGACCTCCTGGTTCCTAGGTCGACGCTCAGACACCGAGCCACACGGGCCGGGCGAGGCCTTAGTTGCTTAAAGGGACGGGGGCCTGCTTCGCGCTGTTATTGTGTGTGACTGCATGCATTTGTGTGCCCCTGTGCGTGATGTAGATATGGTCACGCCTGTGCATGCGTGCTTATGGCTGTATGCATGTGCTCGTGGCTGTGTGTGCATCTGTATGCCTGTGTATTGCGTACACATATGTGCGAGTGCTCATTTGCATGCATGTGCACGTGTGTTCGATGCACGTGTGCACAGACATGCGGACGGTGCGCGTTCACACATGCATGTACGAGCATATATGTGCACATGTGCATGCATGTTTTGTGCAAGTGTGTGCATATGTGTGCATCCATATGGCTTTTGTAAGTTCACACATGCACGTGTTAGCATAGATTTGTATATGTGTGCATGCATGCACATGCATGTGGCATTTGTAAGTTCACACATGCACGCCGTGTTTCTGGGTCCCTTCATGCCCCATTCCGGCCCCCACTGTGAGATGCCGTGTCCGCCTCCCGCATCCCCCGTGCTGACTGTCCGTCCCCTCCACCAGGGGGCCGGGGAGCTTCCCGAGAACCTAGACTTTTGTCCTCTTGCGTCCCCAGCGTCTCAGCGGGGCCGGCAGCTGGAGGGGGGGGGGGCCAGTGAGGAGCCCCCTCCAATGCACGCGTGACTCTGTGCTCTTCCCGTTACAGGTGGAGGCAGCTACAACACGTACGGCAACCCGCATGGTAATGCATGGGTGCAGCTCACCCCCCTCCCCCTTTTAAAAATTTTTTAACACTAGAGGCCCGGTGCACGAAATCCATGCACTCAGAGCGGGGGAGGGGGGGTCCCTCAGCCCGGCCTGCACCCTCTCGCAGTCCGGGAGCCCGTGGGGGATGTCCGCGGAGGCGGGAGAGGCCCCCCCCCCCAGCACCCCCGTCGTCGCGCCCGCCGGCCGTGAGCCCGGCTTCCGGCCGAGCGGCGCTCCCCCTGTGGGAGGGCACTGACCACCAGGGGGCAGCTCCGGCATCGAACGTCTGCCCTCCCCCACCCCGCTTATGGTCGGTCCGTGTCACCCGCTGTCAGGCCGGATGTGAGAGGGCGCAGGCCAGGCCGAGGGACCCCACCGAGGTATATGAATATTTTGAAAAGAATCGCTTTTTAAAAAAAGCCCTAGACCGTTTGGATCGGCGGAGAAAGCATCGGCCTTTGGATGGCAGGGTCCCGGGTTTGATCCCCGGTCAAGGGCGCACGCCCGGGTTGTGGGTTCCATTCGCCGTAGGGGGGCGAGCAGGAGGCAGCTGATCCGTGATTCTCTCTCCTCACCGATGCTTCTATCTCTCTCCCTCTTCTTTCCTCTCTGACATCAATAAAATATATATATATTATATATATAGTTATGTATATATAATATATTTTTATATATTATAAAATACATAAAATATAATATATTATAATATATAAAAATATTTTATATATTATAATTATTTTTATATATTATTATAAAAATATTTTATATATTATTATAATTATTATATTTTATGCATTTTTAGAATGTTTGGTATATTATAATAATATATAAAAAAATTTTAATAGAAAAGAATTAGAAAGGTGTATCAGCTAGCTGTGCTGTGTAACAAAAGTTCCAAACACATAGAGCCTTCCAACACAGCCAATTGTCCGATCACCGCCCAGGTGAGGAGGCGGCCACGTCTCCACCGCATACAGGCTTGATGAGAAAGAGCCCGCCCTTGTCAACATGCTTTGAAGAATGAAGGATTCACGCAGATTTTGCCAAGAGCTCCCGGGGAAAGCCGTCTCAGTCAGCTCGGCGGCCCGGCCCAGGATCCGGAGACGCCGTCGCGTAAAACACACCCGTGGATCGGACCAGTGGCCCGATGAGCCGACGGGCACATCTCAGCCTGATGGAAGAGCACCCACCCCTCTTTGTATCTTGGCAATAATGGAACGGGCATCGATAGTTTGTGAAGAATGCGTGAGCCCCGGCCAGCGTGGATCCGTGGTGGAGCGTCGACCTACGCACGAGGAGGTCCTGGTTCGATTCCCTGTCGGGACATCCACACGTGGGTTGTGGGTTCGATCCCAGGACGGGGCGTGCAGGAGGCAGCTGATCCATGATTCTCTTTCACCGTGGATGGTTCTCTCTCTCTCTCTCTCTCTCTCTCTCTCTCTCTCTCTCTCTATATATATATATATATATATATATATATATATATATATATATATATCTTCTCCCCGCCTTTGTTTCTCTCAAAAATCAATTTAAGAGATAATTAAAAACGTGTATTGGTGAGCCTTCCTGCATGACAAGGGATCCGGATGCACAGTAGCTTGAAACACAACCCTTGTTTTGTAAAGAATTGGTGAGCCCAGCTGGCGTGGCCCCGTGGTTGAGACTTGAACTACGAACCAGGAGGTCCCAGGTTCGATTCCCGGTCAATGGCACAGGCCCGGATTGTGGGCTCGATCCCCTGAAGGGGGGCTTGCAGGAGGCAGCCGATCCGTGATTCTCTCTCCTCATGGATGCCTCTCTCTCTCTTTCTCCCTCTCCCTTCCTCTCTCTCTCTTAAAAAAGTTAATAATATATATATATTTTAAAAAAAGAATGAACGAAAAAGGTGCATCCGTTGTCTAGTGGGAGGTTTTTATCAGAGCGACCGCTGAGAAAATGAATGAAAAAAGTGTATCGGTTAGTTCCGCTGCGTAACAAAACATCCCGGCTCGAGTAGCTTGAAACACAACCGTTGTTTTGTAAAGAACGAATGAAAAAGGGGCCCTCACCAGTGTGGCTCAGTGGATAGAGCGTCGGCCTGTGGACGGAAGGGTCCCGGGTTCGATTCCAGTCAAGGGCATGTCCCTGGGTGGCGGGCACATCCCCAGTTGGGGGGCGTGCAGGAGGCAGCCGATGGATGTGTCTCTCTCATCGATGTTTCTCACGCGCTCTCCCTCTCCCTTCCTCTCCGTTAAAAAATAAAAAAGAAAAATCAATAAAATACATTGAAAAAAATTAATGGAAAAGGTGTATCCGTTGTCTAGCGGGAGGTTTTCCTCAGAGCGACCGCTGAGAGAGTTTATGAAAAAAAGTGTATTGGTTAGTTCTGCTGCGTAACAAAGCATCCTGTCGCACAGTAGGCTGAAACACCGCCGTTTATCAGATGCGCCGATGGGCACGTCCACGCTACCTAGACGCTCGAGGGCAAAGGCCCTGCCCCGCTCTTAACATCTTGCAAATAATTAAGTTTATCAATCATGTGCAATGCATTCATTAAAGCCCAGCCCGTGTGCCTCAGGGGTGGAGCATCGACCTAGGAACCAGGAGGTCAGGGTTCGATTCCCGGTCAAGGACACAGGCCCGGGGTGTGGGTTTGGTCCCAGTAGGAGGGCGTGCAGGAGGCGGCCGACCCATGACTCTCTCTCTCACAATGGATGTTTCTCTCTCTCTCTCTCTCTCTCTCCCCTCCCCTCCCTTCCTCTCTCTCTCAAAAGAAATGAATAAAAATCTATTTTTTAAAAAAGTGAATGAATGAAAAAGGTGCGTCCGTTGTCTAGGGTGAGGTTTTTCTCAGAGCGACCGCCGAGAAAATTAATCCAAAAAGTGTATCGGTGAGCTCTGCTGCGTAACAAAGCACCCAGACACACGGTAGCTTGAAACACAGCCATTTCTCCGACGAGCGGATGGGCAGGTCTGCACGAATTCATTCTTTTACAAAAGAATGAATCCTAGGGAGGGATCTAAGGCTCAGGGGAAGCCAGTGGTCCCAGCACCCATTTCGTTCCCGGGTTGGGAGGGGGGGGGGTTGAGGGTGAGCTGAGCTAGGGTAGAGGCGTCCCTGCTGGCCACGCTGTTTCCCCTTCAGCCAATCTTTTTGCTTTCTCCTTGACTCCCACAGGCAACACGGTAGCGAGGATCGTGTCTCCCATCGTATCCGTCGTGGTGGTGACGCTGGTGGGGGCCGCGGTCGGCTACTTTCGACGCAACAGGAGGGGAAATTGCTTTAGAGCGAGAGGTGAGTTCCACGCCCTGCTTTTTTTTTCCCCCTTCTATTTGTAGAAAACGAGAAACCCGGTGAACAAATTTCGTGCACGGTGTGGGGGGGGGGTGTGTGTGTGTGTGTGCGTCCCTCAGCCCAGCCTGCACCCTCTCCAGGGATGTCCCTCTCACAATCCAGGACTGCTGGCTCCCAACCGCTCACCTGTCTGCCTGCCTTCCTGATTGGCCCTCACCGCTTCTGCCTGGCAGCCTGATCACCCCCTAACCACTCCCCTGCCAGCCTGATCACCCCTAACTGCTCCCCTGCCAGCCTGATTGCCCCTAACTGCCCTCCCCTGCAGGCCTAGTCCCCCCAGCTGCCCTCCCCTGCCAGCCTGTTTACCCCTCACTGCGCTCCTCTGCAGGCCTGGTCCCCCCAAACTGCCCTCCCCTGCCAGCCTGATCACCCCTAACTGCTCCCCTGCCAGCCTGATTGCCCCTAACTGCCCTCCCCTGCAGGCCTGGTCCCCCCAAACTGCCCTCCCCTGCAGGCCTGGTCACCCCTAACTCCCCTCCCCTGCAGGCCTGAGTGATGTCTAACTGCTCCCCTGCCAGCCTGATTGCCCCTAACTGCCCTCCCCTGCAGGCCTGGTCACCCTTAACTCCCCTCCCCTGCAGGCCTGAGTAATGCCTAACTGCTCCCCTGCCAGCCTGATTGCCCCTAACTGCCCTCCCCTGCAGGCCTGGTCCCTCCCAACTGCCTTCCCCTGCTGGCCATCTTGTGGCGGCCATCTTGTGGTGGCCATCTTGCGTCTACATGGGGGCAGCCATCTGGTGTGTTGGGGTGACGGTCAATGTGCATATCACTCTCTTAGTCGATAGGATCCATAAATACTTTCTGGCGTCTTTCACGAGCGACATTATTTCTGGGAGAGTCCAATAGGGACCTTCTTGCCTAATGAAGGCATCCATTTTTGGTTCGTTTTCCTTCCACTGGTTTTTCCGAGAGAGCAAACCTGCGCCCTCTCGCCATCCAGGCTGAGGGGCCCCCCCCCCACCCCCACCCCTGAGTGCATGAATTTCGTGCACTGGGCCTCTAGTCATCATAATAATAATGCTTTGAGACCAATGTGTAGCATTTTTGCTTTTCCTTTCAAAAAAAAATATGTCTTTGTTGACTTCAGAGAGGAAGAGAGAGGGAGGGAGAGAGAGAGAGACACACACATCCATGAGGAGAGAGAATCATGGACCGGCTGCCTCCTGCACGCCCCCGACTTGGGGATGGAGCCCGCCACCCGGGCACGTGCCCTTGGCCGGGAATCGAACCCGGGACCTCCTGGTTTCCTAGGTTCGACGCTCCACCACGGAGCCACACCGGCAGGTCTGTAGGTCTCTAGGGCTTTCCTTTCTCAGCTGTGCCGTCCTCACGGCTGTCTTCCCTTGCAGAACCCGAACACGTGTGATGGTCCTCCACGCCCAGCCGCCGCTCCGAGCAAACCTCCCGCCGGTCCGTCAGCTGCTGTGGGATCTCGATCTCGTTCTTGGTGTCATTCACCTTCCTCCTCCCCTCCCCCCCCCCCCCAAGTTGACTTGATTTTGTCTGTTGACTGGTTCATTCGGACACAGAGATTTCTCCACTCGGTTCTGAACGATCACACTACCTCCTGGGGCAGCGATTCCACCCGACTCTTTTTTTTTTTAATTTTAAATCTTCATTGTTGAAAGTATTATATACGTTCCCTTCCCTCCTGCCCCCTTGCCTGTATCCATGGGTGATGCACACATGCATACAAGGACTTTGGTTGCTCTCTTCCCACCCCCGGCCTTCCCTCTGGGGTTGGACAGCTCTGTTGGACGCGTCTAGGTCTCCGGTTCTATTCCGTTTCATCCGTGTCTGCGGTTCGTTCGATTCCACCTAAGAGTGAGGTCGTGGGAGACGTGGTCTTCCTCCGGCCGGCTTATTTCCCTCGGCGTCATGCTCTCCAGGGTCCGCCGTGCTGTCTCAACAGGTGACAGAGCCTCATTTTTCACAGCTGCGTCGTGGTCCAGGGTGTCGATGGGCCACAGCCTTTGTGTTTTGGTCCATTCGTCTACCGATGGGCACCGGACTCGCGACTTTCCCACGCTCAGTGCTTTGTCGCCAAAGACGGAATGTCGGCCAGACGGCCCAGGGTCTTGGCTGTGGGGTGGGACTGGCTCCCGGGAGGCCGAGAAGGATGCTTTCGGCATCTCCAACCACCTGCGGTGGGGAGTAGACCAGTGCTCCGTTCTTTGGTTACGTGAGTGGAAATGCGTTGGAAGGTGACCTGGGAATGAGTGACGGGTGACACGGAGGGTGGAGGCCCATCACCGATGCAGAATTTGGATCAACCTGTGGAAAGAAAACCTGGATTGGGGGGGGAGGGGATTCTAAGGGCCAAGTGTCTCCTGTGAAAACAATCTTGGAGAATCAGGGCAGGGATACCTATCCATTCATCCACTCGTCCATCCAACCATCCTTCCATCCATACAGTCATCATCCACCTATCTATCCTTCTATCTGTCCACTCATCCATCCATCCACTCATCCATCCATCCATCCTTCCATACATTCATCATCATCCACCTATCCATCCTTCTATCTGTCCATCCATTCATCCATCCACTCATCCGTCCACTCATCCATCCATCCACTCATCCATTCACTCATCCTTCCATACATTCATCATCCACCTATCCATCCTTCTATCTGTCCATCCATTCATCCATCCACACATCCATCCACTCACCCATCCACTCATCTATCCATTCATCCATCCATACAGTCATCATCTACCTATCCATCCTTCTATCTGTCCACTCATCCATCCATCCACTCATCCTTCCACACACTCATCATCCACCTATCCATCCTTTTATCTGTCCATTTATTCATCCATCCATCCATCCACTTATCCTTCCATACATTCATCATCCACCTATCCATCCTTCTATCTGTCCATCCACTCATCTATCCACTCATCCATCCATCCATCCATCCATCCATCCATCCATCCATCCACTCATCCCTTCCCCCCTCCCTGCCATACATTCATCCATCCATCCCACCTGTGAGATCTTATGCTTTCAATTTCTTTTTAAAAATGTGCTTTTATTGATTTTTAGAAGAGAGAGGAAGGGAAGGAAGAGAGAGAGATAGAAACATCCAGGATGAGAGAGAATCATACATCGCCTGCCTCCTGCACACCCCCTCCTGGGGGCCGAGCCTGCGACGGGCATCGAACCAACAACCTCTTGAGTTCATGGGTTGGTACTCAACCACGGAGGCACCCTGGGTCGGGCTCCGTCTCTTTTTGGGGAACGACAACGGAGCAGAAATAGCGATTTTTTGTCAGGTGCCCACACTTTTTGTGTTGTTCTGAGCATTTGATACGCTGTAGGTACCAGAGCTTAACGTGACCTACAGTGTTCTTCCTGTATTCTTTTTTTCTCTCGTACTGGCGTAGAAAAATCTTAACGCCTTCCAACATCAAAAGAAACGTTATAGGGTATTTTCTTGTATTTTAGGGATGCTTTCGGGGGGGGGGGAAGAGAGGAAAAGGGGATAATTGGGGCATAGGGGTGTCGTTTGACTCCACGACGACGAATGTGTTTGGGGACTTGTAGACGTGGCCGTGAGTATGTGTACCAAACAATGAACACATTCCCGGCCATCTGGAGCTCCTAAGAACCCCTAAAAAAATGCCACGTGTGCAGTCTTCCATTACGGATTGGGAGCTACGTCTACAAAGAGGGAGAGAGAGTTGGAAGCAAAAGATATTGGGGGGGGGGAACAAAAAGGAACTTAAAGCTAATGATCGTGGTAGAAAAATGGTAAATGGGGGAGGTGGGGTGGAGGGCGGTAAATGGTGAGGGAGGAAGACTTGACTTGGGGTGGTGGACACACAATGCCATATACAGGTGATGTGTCATACAGCTGTACACTTGAAACCTGCGTAATCTTATGAACCCAATGTCACCCCAATACATTCAATAAAAGATTTTTTTTAAAAAGGCAAAAAACTTGTTACACGTCTCTGTATGCTGATAATGAAAGACAAGCGTGATGGGTTGGAGGAGCATGGTAAATTGAGACGGCTTTTGCTGTTTAGTGCTTGGGGTTTGCGTGGGGAAATGTCTGATGTTTCTTTTATGAAATAAATGTATATTCAACACACACACACACACAGGAACCCCAACAACAAATGATCCCGATGAGATGTCCTTTTTTTTTTAAAAAACACATATTTTATTGATTTTTTTACAGAGAGGAAGGGTGAGGGATGGGGAGTTAGAAACATCGATGGGAGAGAAACATCGATCAGCTGCCTCCTGCACGCCCCCCACTGGGGATGTGCCCACAACCAACGTCCATGCCCTTGACCGGAATCGAACCTGGGACCCTTTAGTCCGCAGGCCGAGGCTCTATCCACTGAGCCACACCGGTCAGCCCGATGAGATGTCTTAAACAGAATCGCATATCTCACATCACAGAGAGAGTCATCCAGCCGCAGATGTCAGTATTGCTGAGGGCAGGAAATTCTGTCTTAGCATGAGGGACTTTGCCTGTCTGTTAGTCTGTCTACCCATCCATCCTTCCATCCATCCACTCATCCTTCCATACATTCATCCATCCACCTATCCATCCTTCTATCTGTCCATCCATTCATCCATCTACTTGTCCATCCATCCATCCATCCATCCATCCATCCATCCATCTATCCCTCCCTCCCTCCCTCCCTCATTCACTCCCTCTCATACATTCATCCATTTATCCATCCATTCATCCATCCACCCACCCACCCACCTATCCATCCATCCATCCATCCACTCATCCATCCACCCATCCACTCATTCTTCCATACATTCATCCATCCACCTATCCTTCTATCTGTCCATCCATCCATCTCCCCTATCCCTCCCTCCCTCCCTCCCTCCCTCTCATCCATCCACTCATCCATCCATCCATCCATCCATCCATCCATCCATCCATCCATCCATACATCCACCTATCCATCCATCCATCCATCCATCCATCCATCCATCCATCCATCCATCCATCCATCCCATTCATCCATTTGCCTATCCGTCCATCTACCATCCATCCATCCGTCCACCCATCCATCCACGCATTCACCCATCCATCTGGTGGAGGGAGACCCGGATGCCGCTGGTCACCCAGCAAAGATGTCTGCTCTCTGGAGAAGCGCATCCCAGGATGTGCCCGGCCTGACCTGACTTTTGCTCCTGGTGAGACGTGATGGGCACAAAGAGCCCCAGAGGTTTCTCTGGCTCAGCGTGTGGAGAGAGCTGTGTGGCCAAGTGGTAGAGAGGGAGCTGCCCAGAGGGAGGTCAGGGTGGCCCTCTGCCCAGCTAACCAGCTAGGGAACAGCTCCAGGGAGAGACGCCAGGCATCGCGAGGGTGCAGGCCCGATCGCGCTCACTGGATTTCCTCTCTGATGGTTCCACGCAGACTTCCCCAAGAGACAAACCTCAAAGATGCTACAGGCAATTGTGGAAGGTGCAATGCTCGCTCCCATCTCGTTTTGGGGGGGCCTGGCAGGGGGTTCTCCGTGCTCCAACCCCAAGCTGGCTCCCACCCAGGTTCTCTCTTGCGACAGGACAGTGTCTCAATCCAGTGTGATTAGTGGAGCCATTTTCAGTTGTTACAACTGGGAGAGAGGTCTGGCTCCTGGCGTGTGGTGGGTGGAGACCAGGGAGGCTGCTCAACACCCTGCAGGGCACAGGACACCCCTCATCTGAGGATCACCCAGCTCCAGATGTCAGGAGAGCTGAGCGTGAGAAACCTGGGCCTAGCATGAGGCACTTCTTATTCCCCCATCTCTCTCTCTCTCTCTCTCTCCCCCCCCTCCCCGTTTCTCCGTATCTCCCTCCCTCTCCATCCACCCATCCATCCACCCATTTATCCATCCATCCATCCACCCACCCTCCGAGCCATCCATCCATCCATCCATTCATCCATCCATCCATCCATGCATGCATGCATCCATCCATCCACCCACCCTCTGAGCCATCCATCCATCCATCCATCCATCCATGCATCCATCCATCTGTACACCCATATATTTATCCATCCATCTATCCAGCCACCCATCATCCATCCATTTACCTATCTATTCATCCACCAACCCATACATTTATTCATCCATCCATCCATCCATCCATCCATCCATCCATCCATCTGTCCGTCCATCTATCCATTCATCTACCTGTCATCCATCCACCCATCATGTATCTATCATCTATCTATCATCTATCTTCTACATATCCATCTATCATCTATCAATCAATTATCATTTATCTATCTACTATCTATCTATTATCTACCATCTATCTATCACCTATCAATCTATCTATCTATCTATCTATCTATCTATCTATCTATCTATCATCATCATCATCATCTATCTTCTATATATCCATCTATCATCTATCAATCAATTATCTATCATGTATCTATCTATTATCTATCACCTATCAATCTATCTATTATCTATCTATCTATCCATCCATCCATCATCTATCTATCTTCTTCTCATTGAGCCAGAAAAATAACCCAGTTTGATGAATGATGGACAACACCCACACCCCACTGCGCCCATTACAAATGAGGTTTGGCACCCTCGATGTTCTCTCAACCCTTTAAATATCTCTATGCTGCATATTCTTTTGGTTGGCGTTTTATGAAATTTTTACATTTAAAATTTTTTGGCACCGTAGGTAAAGGTATATATATATATATATATATATATATATATATTTTTTTTTTAAATTTCAGAGAGGAAGGAGAAGAGAGAGAGAGAGAGAAACATCCACGATGAGAGAGAATCACGGAGCGGCTGCCTCCCGCACGCCCCCCCACTGGGGATCGAGCCTGCAACCCGGGCATGTGGCCTTGACTGGAATCGAACCCGGGACCTCCTGGTTCATAGGTCGACGCTCAACCACTGCGTCAAGCCGGCCCGGCTAAAGGTATATATTCTAATGTTAATCTTCAAGACCAAAATAAAGGAAAATATGAAATCTCTCCCTTTGGGAGCCTAAACTGTATTGGTTCTCAAAGTGTGAGATGTGGAACCCTAGAGGAGGGGTGTCCCTGAGAATCAGACGTCCACAGGGTGTGTGTGTGTGTGTGTGTGTGTGTGTGTGTGTGTGTGGCGGGGGGGGGGGGGGGGGTTGGTCAAAATTGCTTTCATAATAACACAAAGACCTGGCCCTGGCTGGTGTGGCTCAGTGGATAGAGCACCAGCCTGTGGACTGAAGGGTCCCGGGTTCGATTCCCAGTCAGGGGCACATGCCCGGGTTGCGGGCTCGGTCCCCAGGAGGGGGCCCGCGGGAGGCAGCCGACCCAGGATTCTCTCTCCTCGTGGATGTTTCTCTCTCTCTCTCCCCCTCTCTCCCTTCCACTCTCTGAAATCAATAAAAATATATTTTTAAAAATAATACAAAGACCTTGTTTGTCTTTTTAAAACTATCTTGGGCCCAACATAAACAATCAAATAAATTAATTAATTAATTAATTAGTTAATTAAAAAAAAAAAAAAACCTATGTTGGGCCCAGCCGGTCTGCCTCAGTGGTTGAGCGCCGACCTAGGAACCAGGAGGTCACGGTCGGATTCCCGGTCAAGGGCACAGGCCCAGCTTTGGACTTGATCCCCAGGAGGGGGCGTGCAGGAGGCAGCCGGTCCGTGATTCTGTCTCATCACGGATGTTTCTCTCTCTCTCTCTCCCTCTCCCTTCCTCTCTCTGAAATCAATAATATATATATATATATATATAATCAATACAAAGACCTTGTCTTTTTAAACTATGTTGGGCCCAAAACAAACAAACAAATAAATAAAATTTAAACAATTAAAAACAAAAATCTATGTTGGGCCGAGCCAGTCTGGCTCGCTGGTTGAGCGTTGGTTGACCTAGGAACCCGGAGGTCACAGTTCGATTCCCGGGTCCAGGGCACAGGCCCGGGTGGTGGGCTCCACCCCCAGGAGGGGGCGTGCAGGAGGCAGCCGATCTGTGATGCTCTCTCTCTCCATCTCTCTCTCTCTCTCTCTCTCCCCCCCTTTCCCCTTCCTCTCTCGGAAATCAATCAAAAACACACTAAAAAAATGAATAAATAAATACACGATGTTGGTGTTTGCCCGGATGGTCTAGAAGCGACAGGGGATGGACCTGCTGGGGCAGGTGGGTGGGTGCAATGGGGACAGGAATCTCCCTCCCCCTCCCCCTCCTCCCCTCCCCCTTCCCCTCCCCCTCAGGTGATGTTGGCTGAGCAGGTAATGATAATGGCCTGCTTTTTTTGCCTCCTCCTGATGGATCCCTCTCTCTCTCTCTCTCTCTCTCTCTCTCTCTCTTTCTCTCTCTCTGGTTCATCCTCACCCGAGGATATTTCCCCATTGATTTTTTTTAATTTTTTTTTTAGGGAGAGAGCGTGGAAGAGAGAGGGAGAGACAGAGAGAGAAACACATCGATGGGTTGCCTCTTGCACGCGCCCCGACCAAGGCCTGGGGCCAGGGCGGATCGGCCACCGAGGAGTGGAGTCGAACCCGGGACCCTTCAGGCCGCAGGGCGATGCCATCACCACGGAGGCAAACCGAACAGGGCTCTTGAAAATAATTTTTTTAAAAAAAATTGATGTCAGAGAGGAAGGGAGAGAGAGAGAGAGAGAGAGAAACATCCATGAGGAGAGAGAATCGTGGACCGGCTGCCTCCTGCAGGTCCCCTCCTGAGGATCGAGCCCACCACCCCGGGGCGTTTTCACTCATTCATTTATTCACCAGTTGAGTGAGTGAGTGAATGCATACGTGAGCCAGTGAGTTGAATGAATAAATGAATGTCTGAGTGAACAAATGCATGGGCGCATGCATGCATGCCTGTGTGAATGAATAAATGAATGGGTGGACACATGAGTGCCTGGGTCCAGCGTGAGTGAATGAATGAATGGGTGAATGCCTGTACGAGTCAGTGAGTGGGTGAATGAATGAGTGAGTGAATGCCTGTATGCGTGGATGAGTGGGTGAATGAATGAATGCCTGTATGCCCTGATTGGGATGCGAACCGTGACCTCGTGGCTCCTAGGTTGATGCTCAACCCCGGAGCCACGCCGGCCCGGAGAATGCGCCCTTTTTAAATCAGAACAACACACTCGACGGTGAACAAGGCAACGGTTCATATTCCTGAGAATTCTAGCTGGACCCCGATTTTCTGTTTCTGCCCCATCAGCCTGCCCAGCTCTGCACGGCGGCTGATTGGAACGCTGCCCGCCAACGACTGGCCCTCAGGACCGCCCACGCAATCCCAGGGACACCTCAGATAATGCCCAAGGGCTTGCATCCCTGGCCCACATCCTCCTCTGTGTCCTGCAACTGACCGATGCGCGCATGCATTCACTCATTCATTCATTCACCCCCTCATTGAGCCGTGCGCACATACATTCACTCATTCATTCATTCACCCACTCCTTGACACATACATGCATTCACTCACTCATTCATTCACCCCCTCATTGAGCCGTGCGCACATATATTCACACATTCATTGACTCACTCATTCATTCACCCCCTCATTGAGCCGTGCGCACATACATTCACTCATTCATTCACCCACTCCTTGACACATACATGCATTCGCTCATTCATTCATTCACCCACTCATTGAGCCGTGCGCACATACATTCACTCATTCATTCATTCACCCCCTCATTGAGTCATGCGCACATATATTCACACATTCATTCACTCACTCATTCATTCACCCCCTCATTGAGCCGTGCGCACATACATTCACTCATTCATTCATTCACCCACTCATTGAGTCATGCGCACATATATTCACACATTCATTCACTCACTCATTCATTCACCCCCTCATTGAGCCGTGCGCACATACATTCGCACATTCATTCATTCATTCACCCCCTCATTGAGCCATGTGCGCATGCGTTCGCTCATTCATTCACTCACCCCCTCATTGAGCCATGCACACATACATTCACTCATTCATTCATTCACCCACTCATTGACTCATGCGCACATATATTCACACATTCATTCACTCACTCATTCATTCACCCCCTCATTGAGCCGTGCGCACATACATTCACTCATTCATTCATTCACCCACTCATTGAGTCATGCGCACATATATTCACACATTCATTCACTCACTCATTCATTCACCCCCTCATTGAGCCGTGCACACATACATTCACTCATTCATTCATTCACCCACTCCTTGACACATACATGCATTCACTCACTCATTCATTCACCCCCTCATTGACCCATGCACACATACATTCACTCATTCATTCATGCACCCACGCATAGACCCATGCACACACACATTCACTCAGTCATTCATGCACCCACGCATTCACTCATTCATTCATGCACCCACTCATTGAACCATGCACTCATGCGTCCACTCATTCATTTATTCATTCACACATGCATGCATTCGCCCATGCATTTATTCATTCAGACATTCATTTATTCACTAAACTCACTGGCTCATGCATGTGTTCACTCAATACACTCAACCATCACGCATCTATCTATCTACTGTCGGTCTCATGCATACATGCACCCCCTCATTCATTTATTCACCATCTCATTGACCCATGCACACATGCACCCCCTCATTCATTTATTCACCAGTTGAGTGAGTGAATGCTTACATGAGCCAGTGAGTTGAATGAATAAATGAATGTCTGAATGAACAAATGCATGGGCGAATGCATGCATGTGTGAATGAATAAATGGGTGGACACATGAGTGCCTGGGTCAAGCGTGAGTGAATGAATGAATGAGTGAATGCCTGTACGAGTCAATGAGTGGGTGAGTGAATGAAAGAGTGAATGCCTGTATGAGGCAATGAGTGGGTGAATGAATGAATGAGTGAATGCCTGTACACGTCAAAGAGTGGGTGAATGAATGAATGAGTGAATGCCTGTACGCGT
>JAPDVU010000016.1:427500-502500 GCA_026230045.1 Corynorhinus townsendii
AGGTAGATAGATGATAGCTGGCTAGATAGATAAGGGGTAAGTAGATAGAAGGATAGGTAGATAGATGATAGCTGGCTAGATAGATAAGGGGTAAGTAGATAGAAGGATAGGTAGATAGATGATAGCTGGCTAGATAGATAAGGGGTAAGTAGATAGAAGGATAGGTAGATAGATGATAGCTGGCTAGATAGATAAGGGGTAAGTAGATAGAAGGATAGGTAGATAGATAGATGATAGATAGATAGTAGATAGATGGCTAAGTGGGTAAAAAATAGAGATATATGAGTTCTGATAGATAGATAACAGGTTGATGGACACATAGATGATAGGTAGGTAGATATATAGAGAGATAGAGAAAGATAGATGATAGCTAGATAGAGAGATAGGTAAATAGATAGGTATTTAGATGATAGATAGATAGATAGATAGATAGATAGATAGATAGATAATAGATGGCTGACTGGATTGAAAAATTGGGACATATTAATATGATACATCTCACTATTAATAAAGGGATGGATAACAAATTGATAGTTAGATATATAGATGGTAGATATGTAGGTAGAGGGAGAGAGGGATGGATGGATAGAGAGATGGTAGGTAAATACATAGATGATAGGTAGGTACATAGGTAGGTAGGTAGGTTGAATGGGTAGATAGGATAGATAAATGATGACTAAGTGATGGCGATGATTGATATAGATGACACATTAGACATAGATAGATAGATGATAAATAGATGGACAGATACGTAGGTAGATGGTGGATTGATACATAGATGATAGGAAGGTACATACGTAGGTAGATAAGTAGATAGAATGGATACATAGATAATAGATAAATGAATAAATGAAGATAGATGATAGATGGATAGTTACAGATGATGGATGGATAGACAGATGGTGGATTGATAGATACAGATGACAGATCAGACATGGAAACAGATGATAAATAGGTGGATAGGTAGATAGATGGTAGATTGATACATAGATGATAGGTAGGTATACATGTAGATAGGTAGGTAGGTAAATAGAATGATACATAGATAATAGATAAATGAATAAATGAAGATGATAGATATAGATGATGGATAGATAGATACATGATATAGATAGATAGTTGATAGATAGATAGATGATAGATATAGATGATGGATGGATACATAGATGATGGATAGATGGATGATAGATAGTTATAGATGATGGATAGATACATAGATGGATGATATAAATAGATACATACATAGATAGATAAATAGATGATAGATAGTTATAGATGATGGATGGATAGATAGATGATGGATAGATACATAGATGGATGATATAGATAGATACATACATACATAGATAGATAAATAGATGATAGATAGTTATAGATGATGGATGGGTAGGTAGATAATAGATAGATGATAGATAGATAGATAGATAGATAGATATAGATAATAAATGATAGAGAGTAGACAGGTAGATTGACACACAGACACAGGACAGATGATAGACAGACATCTTCTGCGTAGCAGCCTTGAGCTCTTAAACTCGCTGTCCGTCACACTCCCCTTGCCTCGGAGACGCCGGGCATTCTCACAGCGTCTCAACTCAAGACTAGAAAGAAAAAGCACGCCCTATCTATCTATCTATAGAAAAGCATCTATCTATCTATCTATCTATCTATCTATCTATCTATCTATCTATCTATATCATCCATCTATGTATCTATCCATCATCTATCTATCCATCATCTATAACTATCTATCATCCATCTATCCATCATCTATATATCCATCCATCATCTATATCTATCATCTATATATCTATCAACTATCTATATCATGTATCTATCCATCCATCATCTATATCTGTCTATCATCTTCATTTATTCACTTATCTATTATCTATGTATCCATTCTACCTACCTACCTATCATCTATGTATCAATCTACCATCTATCTATCTACCCATGATAGATAAATAAATGATAGACGAGGCGTAGACAGGGTCCTGTCTCCACAAGCTCCTTTGCGCCTTGACCCAGTGGAATGCCAAGGTCAAGCAAGGCAGCGTCAGCCCCCCCGGGGAAACAGACCCAGAACCGCCCCCCACCCCTTGTCCTCATGTTATATTTAGTCTTTCTGCCTCTCTCTCTCCCTCCCTCCCACCTTCCCTCCCTCCCTCCCTCTGAGAGCTACTCAGGCAGGGCCTGGGGCCCCGAGTGGGGACGTTCTGTCTGGTCTTTGAGAAGTGAGATCTCTGTGTTCGGGCAAGGGCTGTACGCTGTGAATGTTAATCTCCTCCGGAGCCCGCCCAAGGAACACAATTCTTTTTTCTTTTTTTAAAAATTCTTTATTGTTGAAAGTATTGCCTACATCTCCTTTTTCCCTACCCATGGACCTCTCCCTGCCCGCCCACCCCCGCCCCCCAGCACATGCCCTCACCCCCGCTATTGTCTGTGTTCATGGGTTATGCTCATAGGCATGCCTACAAGTCCTTTGGTTGATCTCTGACCCCCTCCCCTCCTTCCACCCTCCCCTCCTTCCACCCTCCCCTGCCTTCGCGCATACACGGAGTGGCCAGGTGAGGACGATCCCTGAACGCATCATCATCTGGCCACTCCGTGTGTGTCCTATAGAATAAAAGGCTCATATGCAAATGGTCCCCTCGACCGGGAGTTCGACCAGCAGGCAGGCCGGCCAACTGGCCATGTCCCCTCTCCCTGGCCAGCCTGGCCGGACCCCACCCATGCATGAATTCATGTACTGGTCCTGTAAAATATACACACACACACACACACACACACACACACACTGAGTGGATATATATATAATTGATTTCAGAGAGGAAAGGAAAAGGAGAGATAGAAACATCAATGATGAGAGAGATTCATTGGTCCCCTCCTGGGCATGTGCCCTCGGCTGGAATTGAACCCGGGACCCTTCAGTCTGCAGGCCGACGCTCTACCCACTGAGCCACACTGGTCGGGCCCCAGTGAACATTTTTAGAACACTGAGCAGTTACTCTACGGGGAGGAAGCTTAAGAGAGGAAGAGGCGTGGCCCCTGAACCCCGCCGTCCCATGAGAGCCACCAGGAGCGTGATGGGTGTCTTTGTCCGCACCTGCAGTGTCTGACCAGGCCTTCGTGACACTGGCCACCAACGACGTCTACTGCCAGGGCGCCCTGGTCCTGGGCCAGTCGCTGAGGAACCAGAGGGCCACCAGGGCGCTGGTGGTGTTGATCACTCCGCAGGTGTCCAGCCTGCTCAGGTAAGACTCGGAGACACGCCCGTGCCCACCAGGCTCCTCCTTGTGTAGAAGCAACGTCACCTGCGCTCAAGCGGGCGGGGGTCCCCCAGAGATTGTGGTGGTCCTAGAGCGCTGGCCATCGTGGAATGGATGGGTAGATGATGGATGGATGGATAGATAGATAGATAGATAGATAGATGATACATAGTTAGGTAGAAAGATACATACATAAATAGATGATAAATAGTTAGATGATAGAATGGATGATGGGTGGATGGATAGATAGATGAAGAGAGGAATGATAGATAGATAGATAGATAGATAGATAGATAGATAGATAGATAGATAGATATAGATAGATAGATGATAGATAGATAGAGATAGATAAATAGAATAGATGATACATAGTTAAGTAGAAAGATAGATACATAGATAAATAGATGATAAATAGATGATAGAATGGATGATGGATGGATGGATGGATGAAGAGAGGAATGGTAGATAGAGATAGGTAGGTAGGTAGATAAATAGAATAGATGATACATAGGTAGAAAGATAGATACATACATAAATGATAGAATGGATGATGGATGGATGGATGGATAGATGAAGAGAGGAATGATAGAGATAGGTAGGTAGATAGATAAATAGAATAGATGATACATAGGTAGAAAGATAGATACATAAATAAATGATAGAATGGATGATGGATGGATGGATAGATAGATGAAGAGGAATGGTAGAGATAGATCAGTAGATAGAGAGATAGATAGATAGATAGATAGATAGATAGATAGATAGATAGATAGGGTGGATGGATGTGTGGGTGTATGGATGGTTAGATGGATGGATGAATACATAGATAAATATAGAGACATAGACATAGATGATTAATAGCTAAATATAAATTTGATAGATGAGAGAATGGATGGATAGATGATAGATGATAGAGGTAGGATGGGTAGATAAATAGATGATAGAGTTAGATGAATGATGGGTGGATGGGTGATGGATAGATAGATGATATATAGAGTTAGGATGGCTAGATAAATAGATGATAGAAATAGTTAGATGGACGATGGATAGATAGATGATAGATAGAGATAGGATGGAGAGATAAATAGATGATAGATGATAGATATAGTTAGATGGATGATGGATGGGTGATGGATAGGTAGGTGATAGAGATAGGATGGATAGATAAATAGATGATAGATGATAGAGTTAGATGGGTGATAGATGGGTGATGGATAGATAGATGATAGATAGAGATAAGATGGATAGATAAATAGATGATAGAGTTAGATGGATGATGAATGGGTGATAGATAGATAGATGATGATAGAGATAGGATGGATAGATAAATAGATGATAGATGATAGATACAGTTAGATGGATGATGGATGGGTGATGGATAGGTAGGTGATAGAGATAGGATGGATAGATAAATAGATGATAGATGATAGAGTTAGATGGATGATGAATGGGTGATGGATAGATAGATGATAGATAGAGATAAGATGGATAGATAAATAGATGATATAGTTAGATGGATGATGAATGGGTGATGGATAGTTAGATGATGATAGAGATAAGATGGATAGATGATAGATGATAGAGTTAGATGGATGATGGATGGATGGGTGATGGATAGATGATATATAGAGTTAGGATGGCTAGATAAATAGATGATAGAAATAGTTAGATGGACGATGGATAGATAGATGATAGATAGAGATAGGATGGAGAGATAAATAGACGATAGATACAGTTAGATGGATGATGGATGGGTGATGGATAGATGATGATAGAGATAGGATGGATAGATAAATAGATGATAGATACAGTTAGATGGACGATGGATGGGTGATGGATAGATAGATGATAGAGTTAGATGGGTGATGGATAGATAGATGATAGATAGAGATAAGATGGATAGATAAATAGATGATAGAGTTAGATGGATGATGGATGGGTGATGGATAGTTAGATGATGATAGAGATAGGATGGATAGATAAATAGATGATAGATGATAGATACAGTTAGATGGATGATGGATGGGTGATGGATAGGTAGATGATGATAGAGATAGGATGGATAGATAAATAGATGATAGATGATAGATACAGTTAGATGGATGATGGATGGGTGATGGATAGGTAGATGATGATAGAGATAGGATGGATAGATAAATAGATGATAGATGATAGATACAGTTAGATGGATGATGGATGGGTGATGGATAGGTAGATGATGATAGAGATAGGATGGATAGATAAATAGATGATAGATGATAGATACAGTTAGATGGATGATGGATGGGTGATGGATAGATAGATGATAGATAGAGATAAGATGGATAGATAAATAGATGATATAGTTAGATGGATGATGGATGGATGGGTGATGGATAGACAGATGATATATAGAGTTAGGATGGCTAGATAAATAGATGATAGAAATAGTTAGATGGACAATGGATAGATAGATGATAGATAGAGATAGGATGGATAGATAAATAGATGATATAGTTAGATGGATGATGGATGGATGGGTGATGGATAGACAGATGATATATAGAGTTAGGATGGCTAGATAAATAGATGATAGAAATAGTTAGATGGACGATGGATAGATAGATGATAGATAGAGATAGGATGGAGAGATAAATAGATGATATAGTTAGATGGATGATGGATGGATGGGTGATGGATAGACAGATGATATATAGAGTTAGGATGGCTAGATAAATAGATGATAGAAATAGTTAGATGGACGATGGATGGGTGATGGAGAGATGGATGATGGAGAGATTGGCTCCCTGTATGGTTCCGCCATGCTCCCAGCCTTTCTCTAGCTCTTCCTCAGGTTTCTGTCATCTCAGGATACTCTTAAGTTATTCCAACATCCAATTTAACCAAAAATAAATAAATACTTCCTTAAAGCTACCCCGAACCAGTCTCTCTTAAGACAGTTTTGTCCCTAGCTGGTGTGGCTCAGAGGTTAGAGCATCAGCCTGTGGACCAGAGGGTCACGGGTTCTATTCCAGTCAAGGGCACGTACCTCGGTTGCAGGCTCCTCCCCGGCCAGGGCCCTGGTCCCGGTTCGTGCAGCAGGCAACCCATCGATGTGTCTCTCTCACATCGTCACATCAATATTTCTCCCTGTCTGTCCCTCTCCCTTGCTTCCATTCTCTCTATCAATCAAGGGAAGCATACCCTCAGGTGAGGATTAACAAAACAAAAAAGAGAAAAAGGAACCGTGTTTCCTGTTTCTGAGCAGGGCAGGGGATATACAAGGTTTCATGGTCTTCTGTGTTTTTTTTTAATATATATTTTTATTGATTTCAGAGAGGAAGGGAGAGGGAGAAAGAGAGAAACATCCACGAGGAGAGAGAATCGTGGATCGGCTGCCTCCTGCACGCCCCCTCCTGGGGATCGAGCCCGCCACCCGGGCGTGTGCCTTTGACTGGGAATCGAACCGTGACCTCCTGGTTCACAGGTCCACATGCAACCACACGCAACCGTGACCTCCCCGATGGATACATAGATATGTCTCCATATTTATCTGTGTATCCATCCATCCATCCACACGCAACCGTGACCTCCCGGTTCATAGGTCCACACGCAACCAGCTGGGTGTCTCCTGGTTTTTTGGCAAACGTCTCTTCCAGGGCTCTTCTTTCGAGGGTATTTGATGAGGTCATCGAGGTCAGTCTGATGGACAGCGCCGACCACGTCCGCCTGGCCTTCCTGAAGAGGCCCGAGCTCGGCGTCACCCTCACCAAACTCCACTGTTGGACGCTCACCCATTACAGCAAGTGTGTGTTTCTGGATGCGGACACGCTGGTGAGCGCCCTGGGATTCTGGGAACCAGATGGTGCCCTTCTTGAGAAATCCCATCAGACACCATGCCTCCTACCCTCCACCGCTCGCCCCTTCAGCAGGCTGCTACCTTGGGATGGGTTCCCATCAGGGAACGTGGAACTGTTGTGTGTGTGTTTTATTTTATTATTGACGACAGGCTCAGTGCACGAAATCTGTGCATGGGTCAGGTCCCTAGGCCTGGCCGGCCATCAGGGCCGATTGGGGCCTTCTGGCTGCCGGCCGGGACCTCCCTTCCCAGGTAGTTAGCACACGTCCTAGCGAGCGGTTGGACGCCTGGTCTCCCGGTCAAACTCCCATGGGGACAATTTGCATATTAAACATATATATATAGTTTTTATTTTGATTTTTTTAAATTTATTGTTGTTGGTTTTTTGAATCCTCACCTGTGGATATTTTTCCATTGATTTTTAGAGAGAGTGGAAGAGAGAGGGAAGCAGAGAGAGAGAGAAACATCGATGTGAGAGAAACACATCAAATGGGTTGCCTCCTGGGCACGCACCAAGCAGGACCTGGGTCGGGGAGGAACCTGCAACTGAGGGTACATGCCCTTGACTGGGAATCGAGCCCGGGACCCTTGGGTCCACAGGCAGATGCTCTGTCCACTGAGCCAAACCGACTAGGGACGGATCTGTTGTTAACATCAACATGTGTTCTGTCCAAACATCGTTCTGGCTGGTGCGCTCAGGAGTTAGGAGTGTCTGCTGGGCCACTGAAGGGTCAACCAATCGATGTGTTTCTCTCACATCAATGTTTCTCTCTCTCTCTCTCTTTCTCTCTCTTTCTCCCTCCTTCCCCTTCCACTCTCTCTAAATATCAATGGGGGTAAAAAAAAAAATATCCTCAGGTGAAGATTCAAAACAGAACACAACACAACAAGGAAGGAAGTGCGCGACGTGAAGTTATGTTTCTTCCCTGGACTTGAGATAAGCCAACACACTATTGCATCTACACGAAACAGAGTCGTGACAGAAAATAAAAATAAAAATAAAAAAATAGCCTGGCCGGGAGGGCTCGGTGGTTGAGTGTTGACCTAGGAACCAGGAGGTCACAGTTCGATTCCTGGTCACGGGCACAGGCCTGGGTTGTGGGCTCGATCCCCAATAGGAGGCGTGCAGGAGGCAGCTGATTCATGATTCTCTTATCATCCTGGATGTTTCTCTTTCCCTCTCCCTTCCTCTCTGAAATCAATAAAAATGTATTTTTAAAAAAAATCAAGTCTAACCTCCCCACGAACCCTGTAGTGAGTGACTTGAAATTACCTTTTTTTCCCCCTAGGAGGGGTTGACAACCACATTATTTCATCTACACAAAACAGTCATTACAAAAAAATAATAAAAATAAAAAATAAAAAAAAATAAAAATCTTGCCCTCATTGCATATGGAATTGGGATTTGTGATTGGACTTTATTTTTAAATATATATATATATATATATATATATATATATATATATTTATTTATTTTTAGAGAGAGAGAAAGGGGGAGAGAGAGAGAGAGAGATAGAAACATCGACGAGAAAGGAACATCATTGATTGGCTGTCTCCTGCACCCACACAGGGGCATGTGCCCTTGACCAGGAATTGAACCGTGACCTCCTGGCTCACAGGTCGATGCTCAACTGCTGAGTCCCACCAGTGCTTGAGACAGGAGTCGGAATTCAACATGCAATCAGGAAAATATCTTTTAATTTTTATTTATTTTTGAATTGATTTCAGAGAGGAAGGAAAAGAGAGAGAGAGAGAGAGAGAGACATCCCCGAGGAGAGAGAATCATGGATCGGCTGCCTCCTGCACGCCCCCTACTGGGAATGGAGCCCACAACCTGGACGTGTGCCCTTGACCGGGAATCGAACCCGGGACCTCCTGGTTCCTAGGTCGACGCTCCACCACTGAGTCACTCCAGTGGGACAGGATTCGCAATTCCACATGCAAGTAGGGCGAGATTTTTAAATTTTATTTATTAATTTATTTATTTTACTATTAAAAAAAATATATTTTTTATTGATTTCAGGGCAGAAGGGAGAAGGAGAGAGAGAAACATCCATGAGGAGAGAGAATCATGGATCTGCTGCCTCCTGCACGCCCCCGACTGGGGATGGAGCCTGCCACCCGGGCATGTGCCCTTGCCGGGGAATCGAACCTGGGACCCTTCCATCTGCAGGCCGACGCTCTATCCACTGAGCCACACCAGTTAGGGCTTGATTTTATTTTAAAAAATATATATATATTTATTGATTTCAGAGAGGAAGGGAGCGGGGGAGAAAGAGAGAGAATCACAGATCGGCTGCCTCCTGCACGCCCCCTCCTGGGGATCGAGCCTACAACCGAGGCATGTGCCCTTGACTGGGAATCAAACCCATGACCTCCTGGTTCACAGGTCAATGCTCAACCATGGAGCCATGCTTGCCAGGACTTGATTGGCCATTTTTTTTTTTTTTTGGTCTGCCATGAGAGCAACCAGACAGCAGGGGGGTGGGGCTCAGACCTCCTCTGATGGACAGGTTGCCATGAGCCAACACGGGGTCTGGCCCCACCCTCCAGCCCCTCCCCTCATTCCTCACCTGTGAAACCAGAAGTCACAGTGGGGGGGGCAGGGGGCATGGCTACAGGTTCCTTCCCGTTTTCCTCCTCTGATTGACAGGTGCTCTGCAACATCGATGAGCTGTTTGAGAGGAGCGAGTTGTCTGCCGCTCCGGACCCGGGCTGGCCCGACTGTTTCAACAGTGGGGTGTTTATCTTCCGACCCTCCCTGCGGACCCACCGCCTCCTGCTGCGGCATGCCTCCGACCGTGGCAGCTTTGACGGTGCATGAGGGAGAGCTGGGAGTTTGGGGGGGGGCGGGGGGACCCCTCCTCCCTGGGCCCTGGAAATGAAGGAACATTTCAACACACACACACACACACACACAAAACACAGGATGGGGCCCTGGCCGGTGTGGCTCAGTGGATAGAGCCTTGGCCTGCGGCAGGCAGAAGGGTCCCGGGTTCGATTCCCGGTCCAGGGCACAGGCCCGGGGTAGCGGGTTCGACCCCCAGGAGGAGGGCGTGCAGGAGGCAGCCGGTCCGTGATTCTCTCTCCTCGTGGATGTTTCTCTCTCTCTCTCTCCCCCTCTCCCTTCCTCTCTGGAATCCATCAAAATATGTTAAAGAAAATATTTCAGCCCAAGAGTCACCTTCTTTGCCCTCTCCCAGACTTGCCTGCCAGCATCCAGCAGGGGTGGGGAATGTCCGGCCCGCGGGCCATATAAGGTGGGAGAATTCATTTGGTCTGACCCTGCCGAGGCTCTAGAGATGAGATAATGAAATGCTGGAAGAAATATAGCAGGCTAACCCTCACTGGTGTGGCTCAGTGGATAGAGCGTCGGCCTGCGGACTGATGGGTCCCGGGTTCGATTCCCGGTCAAGGGCACATGCCACGGGTTGCGGGCTCGATCCCCAGGAGGGGGCATGAAGGAGGCAGCCGATCCGTGATTCTCTCTCATCATGGATGTTTCTCTCTCTCTCCCTCTCCCTTCCTCTCTGAAATCAATAAAAAATATTTAAAAATAATGAATGGAAAAATACTCTCGGGTCCCCAGTAGGGGGCATGCAGGAGGCGGCTGATCCATGATTCTCTCTCATCACTGATGTTTCTCTCCCTCTCCTTTCCTCTCTGAAACCCATTAAGTAATATGTATATATAAATGAAGTGGATTTAAAAAAAAAAAAAGTAATGAATAGTATACCGTAAATAGTAATGTCTTCATGGTATTCTCCTTACTGGTAATTGATACAAATGAATGATGTTGATTTATGTCTCACTTGGAGACAATGATAATTAATGTTTCAGCGGGCAGAGAGGAGAAATGTGCTTGGAGACCTTGAAGGACAAAAAGATATATATTTTTTTATTTATTTATGTCAATGAGGAAGGGAGAGGAATGTCCATGAGGAGAGAGAATCACGGACCGGCTGCCTCCTGCACGCCCCCTCCTGGGGATCGAGCCTGCACCCCGGGCCTGTGCCCTGGACCGGGAATCGAACCCGGGACCCTTCAGGCCGTGGGCCGATACTCTATCCACTGAGCCACACCAGCTAGTGCTACTGCTGGTTATTAATAAACATGAATGGTGTTGGTTTATGTCTCACTTTGAGACAACGATAATGTTTCAGCAGGCAGACAGGAGGAGTGTGCTCAGTGACCTCGAATGACCTTCAGACACCCCTCACATTCTTTTTTTTAAAAAAAAATTTATTGATTTCAGAGAGGAAGGGAGAGGAAGAGAGAGAGACGTCCATGATGAGAGAGAATCATGGATCGGCTGCCTCCTACACGCCTCCTCCTGGGGATGGAGCCCGCAACCCGGGCCTGTGCCCTTGACCGGGAATCGAACCCGGGACCCTTCAGGCCGCGGGCCGACGCTCTATCCACTGAGCCACACCAGCTAGGGCTACTGCTGGTTATGAATAAACATGAATGGTGTTGATGCATGTCTCACTTTGAGACAACGATAATGCATGAGCAGGCAGAGAGGCGGAGCGTGCTCGGTGACCTCGAATGACCTTCAAAGGCCCCTCCTTCCCGTGACCTTCTCTGTGAACCCGTGTAGGGGCCGACCAAGGATTGCTGAACAGCTTCTTCAGCAGCTGGCCCACGGCCGACCTTCGCCAGCACTTGCCCTTCACCTACAACCTGAGCAGCAGCGCGGCCTACACCTACGGCCCGGCGTTCCGACAGTAAGTGCCCGCGCGGGGCCCCCGTCCCTGGGCCCGATACCCTGGGGCAGCCTTCTCGCTCGAAATCGGTGCGTCGGCTTTCGAATTTTTAAAACGTGTGTTTTGTTGAACTTCAGAGAGAGGAAGGGGGAGGGATCGAGAGAGAGAGAGAGGCCTCCCGGCTCCTGTGTCTGCCAATGAACCTGCCTGTGGTATGCCAATCGACCCGCCATCTTTGTTGGGTTCATTTGCATGCGCGCTCCTGATTGGCCGGTGGGCGTCACGACGGTACGGTCGATTTTGCATCTTACCCTTTTATTAGTGTAGATGAGAGAGGGGTCATGGATGGGCTGGCTCCCGCCCGCCCCCTCCTGGAGATGGAACGTAATGGATGGACAGCCGCTAAGGAGGTCTCCGTCAATATAGACACGTGGACGAAGGGGCCGCGGTACGTTGGCACGGGGCGGTATTTATTCAGCCGCGAAGAAGACCGAGAGCTTACCCTTGGCCACAGCGTGCGTGGATCCCGGCGGTGAAATACGTCAGACGGAGAAAGGCAAAGAGCAGGGGAGTTCGCTTCTGGGCGGACTCTCGAAACGAAATGAATGGGGCCAAAGGGATCGCCGAGGAGTTCGCTTCGGTGCAGAATTTTAAAATGAAATGGATGAACAAATACAGAAGCAAACAAACAAACAAAAAAGCCCAAATGGCTGCCCGAGGGGAGACGTGGGAGGAAATGGAATACAAAAAAACAAAGCCGACGTAAAAAAAAATAAATAAAATAAATCACCGACCCGAAGATAGATCAGTACATAAACCTGTTTCTGAGTGGTGGGTGTGGTGATCCATGCAGAATCTAGAACAAGATTGAGCAGGGGGAATGTCATAATCTTGGAAAAGAAGCCTATTTTTTTTTAAAGTTTTTGTATTTTTAGGTGTGGTTTGTAGCTTGCATTATGTAGGATAAAAGCTATTTTTTTTTTTTTGGGTCCCTGTTGTTTTAAAAGTTGATTTCAGGGAGAGAGGAATGGAGAGGGGGAGAGAGAAAGAGAGAGAGAGAGAAACATCCATGAGGAGGGAGAATCACGGATCGGCTGCCTCCTGCACGCCCCCTACTGGTTGGGGATCGAGCCCACCACCCGGGCGTGTGCCCTTGACCGGGAATCGAACCCTGGTTGACCTCCTGGTTCCTAGGCTGACGCTCACCCACTGACACTGGGCTAGTCACCGTTTTTTATAAGACTCTTGATTTATTTTTCCAGTTTGGGGGATGACCCCAATGGTTTGGGTGATGGTTTTTGATTCTTGGTATTTAGACAGGGACTGCTGTGGACGTTGGTTATTTTTTAAAAAATATATAAATAAACATATAAATACATACATACATACATAGTTAAATGAATAATTAATGTATCTTTAAGCGAAATAATGACAAGATAATGTTATGTTCAGTCCACAATTGTGAATAACCCATGAGATGTGTTATTTTTTTTAAGTCTTTTTCTTATTTATTTTTATTCTTTTTTTTTTCCTCTTCATTCTGAGATATGTTTTCGATGAACCTCTGGTGTTGGTTGCTTTAAATATATATATATTAATTTCAGAGAGAGGTATGGAGAGGGAGAGAGAGAGAAACATCCATGAGGAGAGAGAATCGTGGATCGGCTGCCTCCTGCACGCCCCCTACTGGTTAGGGATCGAGCCCACCACCCGGGACTGTGCCCTGGACCGGGAATCGAACTGTGACCTCCTGGTTCCTAGGTCGACACTCCACCACGGAGCCATGCCCGGCTGGGCTGTTGGTTGCTTTCTGAACGTGTCCGGCTGCTTCCCAGGGGAACTCTCCTCCGTGTTTCCTTCTCAGGTTCGGCTCGAGGGCAAAGGTGGTGCACTTTCTGGGGCCCATGAAGCCATGGAGCTATACGTACAACCCACAGACGGGCTCAGTGTTGGAGGAGGGCCCGGGGGCAGCTCCCCATCACCAGGTGCCCTTCCTCAACCTGTGGTGGGACATTTACCACCACCGCATCCTGCCTCTGTACGGAAGCATCCCGGCCGAGCCACGAGGCATCCCGGCCGAGCCACAGCGTGCATCTCCTGGACACACGGTATGTGGGGGGGGGGGGAAGGGGGCTCCCTCGGAACACCAGAGTTGAGAATCAAGTCACGCCTGGCCGGCCTGGCTCAGGGGTTGAGCACCAACCCAGGAACCAGGAGGTTGGGGTTCGATTCCCAGTCATATGGCACAGGCCTGGGTTGCGGGCTCCATACCCAGGTGGGGGCGTGCAGGAGGCAGCCGGTCCATGCTTCTCTCTCTCCTCATGGATGTTTCTCTCTCTCTCCCTCTCCCTTGTTCTTTGACATCAATAAAAAATGTATTAAAAAACACACAGATGAACACACAATGATTTGATCAGACCTAACATCCTATATAATAAAAGGCTCATATGCAAATAGACCGAACGTGGAAACGACCGGCCGCTATGACACACACGGACCACCAGGGGGCAGATGCTCGACACAGGAGCTGCTCCCTGGTGGTCAGTGCGCTCCCACAGCCAACTTCCCACACCCTGTTCCCCCCCCGCCCCCGCACGCGCCCTGGCTGATGGGCCCTGATCAGCCCACGGTCCCTCCCCCCATCTCTCCCCATCACCAGCAGGCCCTGATTGGCCCTGATCACCTGCCAGGCCTAGGGACCGCCCCCCACCTGTGTAGGGTTCGTGCACCAGGCCTCTAGTGCTATCTAATAAAGAGGGGAATATGCTAACTGACCACCACGCCCTCACAAGATGGTGGCGCCCACAGCCAATAAAGAAGGAATATGCTAATTGACTGTCACGCCCTCACAAAGATGGCGGCGCCCAGTCCCCTCAGCCCCGGAGGGCAGGGCCGTTGGAGGCGATCGGGCCAGCAGGGGAGTGGTTAGGGGGCGGTCAGGCTGGCGGGGGGGCGAGGGGTTAGGAGCCAGGCAGGAGTCCCTCATTGTGAGAGGGATGTCGGAGAGCCGGCCGCCACAGGGATGGGGCCTACACTGGCAGTCGGACATCCCCCGAGGGGTCCCAGATTGGAGAGGGTGCAGGCCGGGCAGAGGGACAGCCCCTCTCCCCGCCGCCCCCTCCCATGCACGAATTTCGTGCACCGGGCCTCTAGTGTTGAATAAATAGGGATAGTGGAGTCGGGGAGCCTTACCCACTCCAAGGATTAGGGTTCTGAGGTCAGTTCAAGAGTGGAAAAGTCATAAGGAGCCCTGACCGGTGTGGCTCAGTGGATGGAGCCTTGGCCTGTGGACGGAAGGGTCCCGGGTTCGATTCCCGTCAAGGGCATGGACCTTGGTGGTGGGCACATCCCCAGGAGGGGTCATGCAGGAGGCAGCCATTGGATGTGTCTCTCTCGTCGATGTTTCTAACTCTCTCTCCCTCTCCCTTTCTCTCTGTAAAAAAAATCAATAAAATATATTTAAAAAAAAACAAAACAAGAAAAGTTGAAAGGAAACTTCAATAATTATGTCCATTTTTTTGTGTATGCAGGATTCTCTCCCTCGCCTAGAGGGGCCGTGGGCAAATTTAGAGGCCACGCCTACTGGGGACCCTCGGGAGCCGCCCACGGTAGCGAATGAGACCCGGCTTCCGTCTGAAAGAGCCCCTTCGGAGGACGTGAGTACCAGCACTCGACCCAGAAAGGTGGAGATGGGAAATCGGGCATTGGGCCTGGCCGGCGTGGCCCAGGGGGTGAGCATTGACCTAGGAACCAGGAGGTCAGGGTTCGATTCCCGGTCCAGGGCACGTGCCCGGGTTGTGGGCTGGACCCCCAGGAGGGGTCGTGCAGGAGGCAGCCCATGCATGATTCTCTCTCATCATCAATGTTTCTCTCTCTCTCTCCCTCTCCCTTCCTCTCTGACATCAATACAAACATACTTTAGCTCAGCTGGTGTGGCTCTGTGGTTGAGCATCGACCTATGAACTAGGAGGTCAGGGTTCGATTCCCAGTTGGGGCACATTTCTGGGTGGCGGGCTCCATCCCCAACCAGTAGGGGGGCGTGCAGGAGGTGCCGATCCATGATTCTCTCTCCTCATGGATGTCTCTCTCTCTCTCTCTCTCTCTCTCTCTCTCCCTTCCTCTCTGAAATCGATAAAAAACATATTTGAATAATAATCTATGTATATAAAATCCTAAGCGACCATTAAGGACGGAATAACTGTAACGACCAGTCGACCGGATGCTATGACGTGCACTGGCCACCAGGGGGGCCGGACTGCTCAACGTAGGAGCTGCCCCCCCACCAACCCCCCCGGCGGTCAGTGCGCTCGCATGGCCAACCTCCCCACGGCCCCTCTCCCTGGCCGGCCAGCGCCCCTGATATTCCTCGATCGCCAGCCGCACCGAGGGACCCCGCCTCTACATGAATACATGCCCCGGGCCTCTCTCTAGTAGTAAAATAAAAAAGAGAGACAGAGAGAGAGAGAAAACTGAGAGTGAACCCTTTTTTTTGTTCTGGGAATGAAGTATTCCAAATGCCAATTGGATTGCCCCACGCCCGTCCTGGATCCTTATCGCCGCCCCCAGGTGCGATGGACAGCAAGCATCTTGGCTAGGACCGCCCCCTCCCCCCCCGGCCCCCCGACGTTCCTGGGTGCGTGTCCGTGTCCCCTTCGTTAGTCTCCTGGGGCGTGTCGATTCGTCCCCTTCCTGGTTCACACACCCACAGGACAAGTTTATGATATCCGGCTCTTCCTTGGCTCCTTTTCCCGTTATTAATATCTAGTCACCGCCCCGGCCCGTGTGGTTCCATGGTTGAGAGCGTCGACCTAGGAACCAGGAGGTCCCGGGTTCGATTTGCCGGTCAAGGGCACACGCCCGGGTGGCAGGCTCCGTGCCCAGCCAGGAGGGGGCGTGCGGGAGGCAGCCGATCCGTGATTCTCTCTCCTCACGGATGTTTCTCTCTCTCCCCCTCTCCCTTCCTCTCTTTCTAAATATCAATAAAATATATTTTAAAAAGACCGGTTGTTGTGGGAGGGAGGAAAAGAAAGAAGAAAGACAGAAAGAAAGAAAGAAAGAAAGAAAGAAAGAAAGAAAGAAAGAAAGAAAGAAAGAAAGAAAGAAAGAAAGAGAGAGAAGAAGCTTTGCTAATTAAGTTACAAAAAAAAATTTTATGTAAATACTTGGCTGCAGCTGTAGCCACTGTGGCTCAATGGATCGAGCATTGGCCTGCAGACGGAAGGGTCCCGGGTTCGATTCTGGTCCAGGGCATGGACCTGGGTGGCGGGCACATCCCCAGGTGGGGGCGTGCAGGAGGCAGCTGATCGATGTTTCTCTCTCATCGATGTTTCTGACTCTCTCCCTCTCCCTTTCTCTCTGTAAAAAAAAAATCAATAAAATATATTTATAAAAATAAGTAAAATAAAGTAAATAACTAAGTAGAACGGGATCAAGCAGGCCCAGACTAGTTGGAAAGACCCTCCAGGTTTGGAGAGTGAAGAGAGAGTGAGCTTTTCCTGTGGGTGTTTCCTTCGTTCACGGGAAGGTCTCCAGTCCAGAGTCTGCCCTCTGGCCCAGGAGTGCCCGCAGCCTGAGTTAAATTTAGGGGGCCTGAGCGAGCTCTAGGAATTCCAGGAATCTGCCCTTTTAACCTCGTAGGCTGTGTGGTAGCACGGCTCTCTCTTCCTGCCACTACGGAGCCAGGCCTGTACGTATAAGAGTTAAAAAAAGAAGAAAAAAAAAGCAAGGAAGGCTCAGCTGGTGTGGCTCAGTGGGTAGAGCGCCAGCCTGCAGACTGAAGGGTCCCGGGTCCCGTTCCCGTCAAGGGCGCGGGCACATGCCTGGGTTGCGGGCTCGAGGCGTGCAGGAGGCAGCCGATGCCTGATTCTCTCTCGTCCTCGATGTTTCTCTCTCTCTCTCTCTCTCTCTCTCTCCCCCTCTCCCTTCCTCTCTGAAATCAATAAACAGACACTGAGCAGCCAGACTATGATGATCTCTGAACGCATAATAATCTGGCCACTCAATGTGTGTGTGTATGTGTGTGTGTGTGTATGTGTATACACACACATATTAGAGGCCCGGTGCACAAAATTCGTGCATGGGGGGGGTGTCCCTCAGCCCAGCCTGCACCCTCTCCAATCTGGGACATCCCTCTCACAATCCAGGACTGCTGGCTCCCAACGGCTCGCCTGCCTGCCTGCCTGATTGCCCCTAACTGCCCTCCCCTGCAGGCCTGGTCCCCCCCAACTGTCCTCCCCTGAGGGCCTGGTCCCCCCCAACTGCCCTCCTCTGCAGGCCTGGTCCCCCCCAACTGCCCTCCCTTGCAGACCTGGTCCCTCTCAACTGCCCTCCCCTGCTGGCCATCTTGTGGTGGCCCTCTTTGACCACATGGGGGCAGCCATCTTGTGCATTGGAGTGATGGTCAATTTGCATATTACTCTTTTATTAGATAGGATTAGAGGCCCAGTGCATGAATTCATGCATGGGTGGGGTCCGGCCAGCCTGGCCAGGGGCAGGGGACATGGGCAGTGGGCCGGCCTGCCTGCTGGTCGAACTCCTGGTCGAGGGGACCCTGTGCCTAGGAGCCTTTTATTCTATAGGACGGACACGGAGTGGCCAGTTTATTATGCATTCAGAGATCATCCTCATCTGGCCGCTCCGTGTGTATTATTATTATTATTATTTTTAAAAAAAACCCTCTATGGCTTGGATATTTCCTGAAGCGCGTGGCTCTGTAAAAGCGATGAGGTTGGGACGCTTTTCCGGTATGTGCCTTGTCGTTCATTTATTTCAGCCCCAGGTTACGGTTAGGATTAGTTGTGTCCTATCACTGCCCCTCCCCCACCCCCCTCCGCTGGCCCTTTCTGGAATTTATCAGCTCTGCGTTCTTTCCTCCCCTCTGCCCTCCCCCAACTTATTAATAATTATTAAGCCAGTAGGGGGAGGGGAATGTTTGTGGGGTGTCTTTGTTTGGTTGTTAATGTGTTTGTTTTTTGTTTTTACCTGCTATCAAGCAGGCTGCTGTATTTTAGTTACTTTTTTAAAAAATGGTTATTGTTGGAAGGATTAGACATCCCCCCTCTTCCCCCCCATTGACCACCTCCAGGCGGCCACGCGTGGGTCTATTTTTTTTAAATTTTGTTTGTTTACTTGTTAAAGTGTCCTTTTAAAAAAGAAATATATATATATATATATATATTGATTTCAGAAAGGGAGGGAGAGGGAGAGAGAGAGAAACATCCATGAGGAGAGAGAATCAGGGACCGGCCGCCTCCTGCACAGCCCCCGACTGGGGATGGAGCCCGCCACCCGGGCTGGTGCCCTTGACTGGGAATCGAACCCGGGACCCTTCAGACTCCACAGGATGATGCTCTATCCACTGAGCCACACCGGCCAGGACTGGGCTTTTTTCTTCTTCTTTTTTTTTTTTCTAGAAAGTGACTGTTTATTTTTGTTTGCTTGTTTGTTTTTACTGTGATTCACAGGACATCTTATTTTATTTATTTAAAAATGTGTTTTTATTCATTTCAGAGAGGAAGGGAGAGAGAGAGAGAAACATCCATGAGGAGAGAGAATCATGGATCGGCTGCCTCCTGCACGCCCCCGACTGGGGATCGAGCCTGCAACCCGGGCCTGTGCCCTTGACCGGGACTCGAACCCTGACCTCCTGGTTCCTAGGTCGATGCTCTATCCACTGAGCCACACCAGCCAGGGATTAAATATTTTTATTGATGTCAGAGAGGAAGGGAGAGGGAGAGAGAGGTGGAAACATCCGTGAGGAGAGAGTCACAGACCGGCTGCCTCCTGCACGCCCCCGACTGGGGATGGAGCCCGGGCCTGTGCCCTGGACCGGGGATGTTTCTCTCTCTCTCTCTCTCTCTCTCATTCCCTCTCCCTTTGTCTCTGAAATCGATTGGTGTGAGCCCCAGACGAGGAAGGGGATGGAGGCGTTGGTGACCGTAACACGCTCTCCCTCATCGACGCCACCCCGCTCCCCTTTCCCGCCTCGAGGCAGAGGAAAAATAAATAAAGAATGTGTTTTCCGTTGAGCTGTGTTCGTCTGCGTGAAGGTCTGTGCTGACCTCATCCTGTTATTGATTTCTTTATTATTATTAAGATTATTATTATTATTTTTTTTTATAACAGATGACCGGCTGCCCTGGAAGGGAGCCTCCGGCTGGAGGGATGCCTGAGCCGGTGCCACCCCCTTTTCCCCAAGGGGCTGACGTCACAGGGACCTGCAGCACCTCGGTACAGCTCAGGGGAACAGTGAAGCAGGGCCGTCTCGCGCGGGGTCACGGTGGGGTTGGCGTGCCTGGCGGTTGACTCCCCCCCAAAAAATGTCCTGTGTTTTCCATCTGTGACTTTTTCTTTTACACGGGAGTGGCCAGATGATGGTGATCTCTGAACGCATCATCATCTGGCCACTCAGTGTGTGTGTGTGTGTGTGTGTGTGTGTGTGTGTGTGTGTGTATATATATATTAGAGGCCCGGTGCATGAATTCGTGCATGGGTGGGGTCCAGCCAGCCTGGCCAGGGGGAGGGGACACGGGCGGTTCCCGGCCGGCCTGCTGGTCGACCTCCTGGTCGAGGGGACCATGTGCCTATGAGCCTTTTATTCTATAGGACGGACACGGAGTGGCCCGAGGATGATGCGTTCGGAGATCATCGTCCTCTGGCCACTCCGTGTCTGTGTACACTAGAGGCCCAGTGCAGGGATTCGGGCACAGGTGGGGTCCCTCGGCCTGGCCTGTGGGGATCGGGCTGAATCGGAAACCGGCTCTCTGACATCCCCCCGAGGGGTCCCGGATTGCGAGACGGCGGTTCTCTGGGGTAACGCACCCCAGAATCGGGCTCCCTTCCTCTCTGGTTCTGGGCGCGTCGAGAATTACAGCTGCGAAGTCACCGGAGCTCAGCAGCTCCTGCGTTAGCATCTGCCCCCAGGTGGTCAGTGCGCGTCATAGCTACCGATGGGAGTGTCTGCCCGCTGGTGGTCAGTGCACGTCATAGCTACCAGCCCCTTGGCTAGTTGCTTAGGCTTTTATATATAGAGAGATATATTGACTTCAGAGAGGGCGAGAGAGAACCATTCATGAGGAGAGAGAATCATGGATCAGCTGCCTCCTGCACGCCCCTGACTGGGGATGGAGCCCGCCTCCCGGGCCTGTGCCCTGACCGGGAATCGAACCCGGGACCTCCTGGTTCTTAGGTTGACGCTCAACCACGGAGTCACCCCAGCTGGGCCCCATGACCTATCTTAATAGTTTTCTGCGCTGGGACAACAGCAAGGCCATGAGGCCGGCCGGCGTGGCTCCGTGGTTGAGCATCCACCTATGAACCAGGAGGTCAGGGTTCGATTCCCGGTCACGGCACAGGCCCGGGTGGCGGGCTCCATCCCCAGCAGGGGGGCTGTGCAGGAGGCAGCTGGGTTTTTATTCCCTCTCATCGTGGGTGTTTCTCTCTCTGCCTCTCCCTCTCCCTTCCTCTCTGAAATCCATTAAAAAATATATATATATATATATATATATATTTTTAAAATGACTGCTTTCTCAGAAGCCCACCCCTGACTCACGATGGGTGGTTGTGTTTGTAGCATCCAGCGGACGAGACCGGAGGCGGCCGGTTGGAGGAATCCGAGGAAGGACACCAGGAGCCCCCTGTGCGTGTCAGCCGGGACCCCAGGCCGGAGGATGCGCTGGAGGTAGGACCTCCAGTCCTTGGCTCGCTCACGCCTCCTGGTCGCGCTGTCTGCCTGTCCTGGGGCTGCCGGCATGCGCCCACAAGCTGTTCACTCACTTGGTTGACATAAATTCTATCTGCCTCTCGTCGTGCCTGCGATCCGTCCCTCCAGCTTCTCTCCAGCCCGTGTGCTTGGTCCATGCTCTCTCTCTCTCTCTCTCTCTCTCTCTCTCTCTCTCTCTCTCTCTCTCCTCTCTCCTGCCCTGCATAATCACGCCCTTTCTCTCTCTCTCTCTCTCTCTCAAAGCTGTTTTGCAAGATTAATTCAACGGGAGGAGCATCGAAACCCAGTGATCTGTTGTCTAAAATCATTCGTTGTCTAAAGGCTGGAGAATTTGGGGGTGAATCTTGCTTTTCTTTTTTTTTTTTTATAATATATTTTTATTGATTTCCGAGAGGAAGGGAGAGGGAGAGAGAGAGAAACATCCATGAGGAGAGAGAATCATGGATCAGCGGCCTTCTGCACGCCCCCTCCCGGGGATTGAGCCCACCACCTGGGCAGGTGCCCTGGACCGGGAATCCAACCTGTGACCTCCTGGTTTGTAGGTCAATGCTATTTTTTTAATAAATATATTTTATTGATTTTTTTTTACAGAGAGGAAGGGAGAGGGAGAGCGTTAGAGACATCGATGAGAGAGAAACATGGATCAGCTGCCTCCTGCATGCCCCCACCTGGGGATGTGCCCACAACCAAGGTACATGCCCTTGACCGGAATCGAACCTGGCACCCTTCCGTCCACAGGGGCCGACGCTCTGTCCACTGACCCAAACCGGCTAGGGTGAATGCTATTTTTTTTTTTTAAATATATTTTCATTGATTTCAGAGAGGAGGGGAGAGAGGAGGGAACATGAGTGATGAGAGAGAATCATGGATCGGCTGCCTCCTGCACGCCCCCTACTTGGGGTCTGCACCTCCAACCACTGAGCCACACTGGCTGGGCCCATGGGTGCATTTAATGAAAGTGATTGCGAATGTTTTTTTGTTTCTTTGTTTGTTTGTTTTCCTAATGAAGATCTAGTAACACGATCTGGTCTCTAAGGAACAGGTAATACAGTTTCATAGCCGGGCGCTAGAATTAGGATGAAAATTTGGATTAAACGTGTGTCTTGGTCTGCTTGAACTGCCATAACAAAAATGCCAGAGTCGGAGTGGTTTATAAAGGATAGATATTTAGCCGGGCCGGCGCGGCTCAGGGGTTGAGCATCCACCTGGGAACCAGGAGGTCAGGGTTCGATTCCCGGTCAAGGGCACATCATGCCCGGGTTGTGGACTCGATCCCCAATAGGGGGCATGCAGGAGGCGGCTGATCCAGGATTCTCTCTCTTCATTAATGTTTCTCTCTCTCCCTCTCATTTCCTCTCTCTGAAACATATATATATATACATACGTGTGTGTGTGTATATATATATATATATATATATATATATATAGAGAGAGAGAGAGAGAGAGAGAGAGAGAGAGAGAGAGAGAGAGATAAATGCCTAAGTGACCATTACAACTGGTCGACCAGTCGGCCGGTTGCTATGACACGCACTGACCACCAGGGGGCAGACGCTCAATGCAGGAGCTGCCCCGTGGTGGTCAGTGCACTCCCACAGCCAACCTCCCGTGGTCTGCAATCGGCCCTGATCGCCAGCCAGGCTGAGGGACCCCCCACCCATGCACGAATTCATGCACCAGGTCTCTAGTAAAAACATAACAAAACAAACCTAGCCAGTTTGGCTCAATGGATGGAGCACCGGCCTGCGGACTGAAGGATCCTGGGTTCGATTCCGGCCAAGGGGCACATGCCCGGGCGGCAGGCTCCATCCCCAGTAGGGGGCATGCAGGAGGCAGCTGATCCATGATTCTCTCTCTTCGTGGATGTTTCTATCTCTCTCTCCCTCTCCCTTCCTCTCTGAAATCAATAAAAATATGTATTTTTTAAAAAAAATAACAAAACAAGAAACATCTCCCGTCGGCTCCTCTCCCCCAGGTGGACCTGGCCGTCTCCATTTCCGAGATCTCCATCGGGGAGAAGGTGAAGGCGCTGAGCCCCGAGGAGCAGCGCAGGAAGTGGGAAGAGGGCCACATCGACTATATGGGGAAGGACGCCTTCGCCCGCATCCAGGAAAAGCTGGACCGGTTCCTACAGTGACGAGGGCACTGCGTACATCGGGCCTCGTGGTCCCGCCCACCCTGTTCTTGTTGGGTGGACGTCTCCTGTCCTCCCTTCCCGGAGGGAAACGCTGTTCAACTACGTGCCTGCGTTCATCCTTCAGCTACATGCCCGCGTTCATCGTTATTTAGGGTCGACCGACCTCAGTGCCTCACAAGAAAAGCAGAACGTAGACCGTGGACAACCCACCTCGCAGCCGCCTGCTGATCCACGCTTTCCCACACCTTCTCTGCGGCTTCTTCTCGCCTCGTCTGCAAAGAAGAAGCAGGAAGAAACTTCTGGTCGACCCCTGACCGTGGTCTTGGCCAGTGGAGCTTAGCCACGCCGCCTTGGACAGATGCGACGGTGTCTGTATGCAGCATAGAGCTGCACGTCACCACGGGTTGTCTCCCGTCCCCAAGCGAATACCAGTAGGATTACATGTTCAATACCTCCGGAACCCGTAAATAGGAACAACCTTTGTCTTTTTAAAAAAAATATGTATTTTTACTAGAGGCCCAGTGCACAAATTTGTGCTCGGCCTGGCCTGCGGGTTCGGGCCAAAACTGGCTCTCCGACATCCCCTGAGGGGTCCCGGATTACGAGAGGGTGCAGGCCAGGCCACAGGACCTCACTGGTGCACGATTGGGCTGGGGAGGGATGTGGGAAGTTGGGCAGCCGGGGAGGGGCTGCAAGAGGGCTCCAGGGCGTGTCCAGCCCGTCTCACTCAGTCCCAATGGGCCAGACCCTAGCAGCAAGCTATCCTACCATTCTGAGCATGTGCCCCCTGGTGGTCAGTGCACGTCGTAGCGAGCGGTTGAGCCACCTGAGCATGTGCTTAGCATATTATGCTTTGATCGAACGGCCGACTGGTCGACCGGGCACTTAGCGTTTTAGGATGTTATTACAGAGGAGGATAGCTCTAGGCTGTTTGGCTCAGTGGATAGAGGGTTGGCTTGTGGACCACAGGGTCCCGGGTTCGATTCCGGTCAAGGGCATGTGCCTCGGTGGCAGGCTTCTCCCCAGCCTGGGCCCGGGTCGGGGCACATGCAGGAGGCAACCCATCGATGTGTTTCTCTCACATCGATGTTTCTCTCTGTCTTTCCCTCTCTCTTCCATGCTCTCTGAAAGAGCAATGGGAAAATACCCTCGGGTGAGGATGAACTGAAAAATAAATAAGTAAGTAAGTAAATAAATAAATAAATAAAATATATGTGTATTGATTTCAGAGAGGAAGAGAGAGACAGAAACATCCACGAGGAGAGAGAATCATGGACTGGCTGCCTCCTGCACGCCCCCCACTGGGGATGGAGCCGACCACCCAGGCATACTGCCCTTGACCGGGATTTGAACTGTGACCTCCTGGTTCCTAGGTTGACGCTCCACCACTGAACCACACTGCCCAGCCGTCCTGAACACCCTTTCTTTCCGGACTCGGGAAACGTTCACACATCTGGAGCATCTTGTTTCCACCTTTGGGAGCAAAGCTCAGAAACACCGCAGTTGCCCTGATGTCCTTTCTGTTTGTGTAAAATCCCAGCAGGACTTGCGTGTCCTCAACAGACGCCCAATGGGCAAAATGCCGGAGATATTTGCAACAAAGTTTCCAGCTGCCTTGAGAAGGGGGCAATCTCTCCTGAACTGGTGGTCAGCGTACATCGTAGTGACTGGTCAACGCATTGATGGTCTGCCCCCTGGTGGTCAGTGCACATCATAGATATTGGTCAACGTGTGGACTGTCTAACCCTGGTGGTCAGTGCGCATCATAGCGACTGGTCAATGCATCGACTCTCTGCCCTCTGGTGGTCAATGCACATCATAGTGATCGGTCAACACACTGACTCTCTGCTCCCTGGTGGTCAGCGTACATCATAGCAAGTGGTTGAGCAGCCTTAGCATATTACGCTTTGCTTGGTTGGATGGCCAACTGGTCGACCGGACACTTAACATATTGGGCTTTTATTCTATAGGAGGATATATATATACATATATATATAGCTCTAGCCTGTTTGGCTCAGTGGGTGGAGTGTTGTAAACCTCCTATTTTACAAGAACGAAGGGTTTATTCCGGGCGATGTCTGGCCACGTGTCGCTCAGGACTAGGGGATGTGCTAAGGCAACTTGGAGGCACGTGTGTGAGCCACCCATGACATGTGACTGCTCTTTGCTGGGTCTCACTACCTCACTCCCAGGCAACGTTTCAGGTCGCTGGGCTCTTCACGCCATTTCAACTCCGTTCTCTGGGGAGAATTCTCAGTTTTCTGAGACCGGACACTGTCTTCCATGAAGAAGCATCACCCTCAGAAGTACCCTAATTTTGTGAATTCATGGGGAATGCTGCAACTCTTTTTTGCCCACCACGATTATAATAAAAAAACGGACATCGTCGTGTGAAGCCGAAGTGTAGTGTGTTTTTTTGTTGTTGTTCTTTTGCACGTTTTTTTTTTTTAATTTTGTTAATCTTCCCACGATGATATTTTTCCATTGATTTTTAGAGAGAGAGTGGAAGAGAGAGGGAGAGACAGAGAGAAGCATGGATGTGTTTCTGAGCTTTGCTTCCCAAGGTTGAAACAAGATGTTCAGGGCCCAGGCTGGGGAGGAGCCTGCAACCAAGGTGCGCGCCCTTGACCGGAATCGAACCCGGGACCCTTTGGTCCGCAGGCTGACGCTCTATCCGCTGAGCCAAACTGGTTAGGGCGGAAATGTGATTTTTATTTTTGTTTTTTCTTTGTTTTTCATTCTTCTTGAAATGTGATTTTTTAAATGTTTGAATCGTTTATTTATCACGCATGTGCTATTGAAAATCAGGTTAATTCGATGCAGGTGTGCAAGAAGGTCAGAGGGCGATGTCAAAGTTCAGTGAATGTGTTTGTCCCACCATTTCTTTCCTTTTAAAAGTTTTGCCTTTGCAGACTAGAAGTAAACCATATAATAACAAAACGAAACAAAACAAAAAAAATGTTTGAGTTCCAATTTCAGTGTGCACACATTTTTTTAAAAACAATATTTTTTATTGATTTCAGAGAGGAAGGGAGAGGGAGAGAGAGAAACATCCATGATGGGAGAGAATCATGGATCGGCTGCCTCCTGCACGCCCCCTACTGGCCATGTGTCCTGACCAGGGATCAAACCGTGACCTCCAGGGTCATGGCGTTGACACTTCAATGGCTGAGCAACATCGGCTGGGCTTGCCCACATTTCAATCTCCTGAAGCGGGTTAGCTTGGCTGAGGGCGTCTGGGGGACTTGATGGGATTCGTTGTGGTATTAGCTCGTGCAAGAGGTGAAGCCATCAACTTGTCACAGGGGAAGAACAGAGGTGTGAGGTGCGACGGTGTTGGGTGTGAGAAAAAAAAAAAAACAACCAGAGCCAGGGGAAGAGATGCTCACCACCAGGAAAACGTCGTCCAGACTAGGGAGGTTCGAGTCTGGCTCGGCTTTTTGGAGATGAGGGTTCGTGTGTATGGGCACTGGTTCCCTGGTTTGTGGATACTGTTTGACACGGGTGTCTGTGGTGCACTCTAGCGCTGTTGGATGGGTGCTAACCGATTCGATGGAATGTTTGCCACAGCAGGGTGGGCCCCGCTCCCGGTGTGGGTTGGCATGCGTGCGTTCTCAATCACCGGCATCGGCGTTTGTATTTCACAGAGCGAAGAAAGGTGGCTGCCTGCCTAGGTCCCCTGTAGGAGGTTTAAATGACCAAATGGGGCTTTGCAAGATGGTTGGTAACAGAAAAGTGCATAGATCTAGGGAAGCTGGTCTTTTTCTAGCATTGGATTCATACAGCCACCATCCATCATCCATCTAACCATCCATCATCATTTATCCATCCATCCATCCATCCATCCTATCCATCCATCATCCATCCATTCATCATCCATCATTCCACTGATCCATCCATCTATCATCTATCCACCCATCTATCATCATTTATCCAACTATCCATCCATCCATCCATCCATCCATCATAATTTATCCAACTATCCATCCATCCATCATCCATCATCATTTATCCAACTATCCATCATCATCCATCCATCCATCCATCCATCATCCATCATTCTACTGATCCATCCATCCATGATCCATCCAACCATCCATCATCATTTATCCAACTATCCATCCATCCATCCATCCATCCATCCATCCATCATTCATCATTCTACTGATCCATCCATCCATCATCCATCCAACCATCCATCATCATTTATCCATCCATCCATCCATCCAACCATTATTGATTTTTTTACAGAGAGGAAGGGAGAGGGAGAGAGAGTTAGAAACATCGATGAGAGAGATGTGGGAAGATGCATGAGAGAGAAACATCGACCAGCTGCCTCCTGCACGCCCTCTACTGAGGATGTGCTCGCAATCCAAGGTACATGCCCTTGACCGGAATCGAACCTGGAACCCTTCAGTCCACAGGCTAACGCTCTATCCACTGAGCCAAACCAGTTAGGGCAAAACTATTTTTATTGATCTCAGAGAGAGGAAGGGAGAGGGAGAGAGAGAAACATCCATGATGAGAGAGAATCATGGACTGGCTGCCTCCTGCATGCCCCCTACTGGGGATCTAGTGCATAACCCGGGCATGTGCCCTGACTGGGAATCGAACCTGTGACCTCCTGGTTCCTAGGTCAATGCTCTAACCACTGAGCCACGCTGGCTGGGGGAGTGTGGTCACCTCTCGCTGGGGCCTCCGTCCTCACTGCAGGAGCAGAAAGGGAAGGTCCCACAACAGGGCTGCAGCCACGGCTTCCAGACGATGTGGCTGAGGGAGAATTGTGAGGGCACGGGGGTCCAGGTCGCTCTGTGCTCCTCCACCGCCTCGCCCACTCTGGCGACCACGGCGTGGAACCGCGGCTCAGAGTCGGGGGCCAGGGGCCGAGCCTCCGAGGGGTCCCTGGTGAGGTCGAACAGCAGGGGAGGGTGGTGCTGGGTCACGCCGTCCCCCGAACAGGGGCACACGCCTTGGCCGTGGCAGGCGCCCGCGTCCTGCGGGTGGAACCTGGGCGTCACGTAGTGGACCTTCCAGAGACGGCCGCCTGCAGGCAGACAGGAGGCGGGTGGTGAGGGTAGCAAGAACCTGCTGGACAGGGAACACCCGGCCCAGAACCGGAGAACTGTCGCCCACGCCCACCCTAGCTAACAAAAGGCTAATGGGCAGATCGACCGAATGGTGAAATGACCGGCCACTGTGATGCGCACTGACCACCAGGGGGCCAGGCGCTCAGTGCAGGAGCTGCCCCCTGGTGGTCAGTGCGCTCCCACGGCGGGTGGGTGGGGGCGGGTGCTGCTGCTCAGCAGCCAGAAGCCGGGCTCACGGCTGGGCGAGTGCCGTGGCGGTGGTGGGAGCGGGCCTAAACCCTCAGTCGGACATCTCCCGAGGGCTCCTGGACTGTGAGAGGGCGCAGGCCTGGCTGAGGTGAGGGACCACTCCCTCCCTCCACCGCCCCAAGGGCAGGAATTTCAGGCACCGGGCCTCTAGTGGGATATAAAGAAAAATGGCCTGACTGGCATAGCTCAGCGATTGAGCATTGACCGAGGAACCAGGAGGTCACGGTTTGATTCCCGGTCAGGGCACACCCCCCGGTGGCGGGCTCCATCCCCATTAGGGGGCGTGCGGGAAGCAGCCGATCCATGATTCTCTCTCTTCATGGGTGTTTCTCTCTTCTTCCCTCTCCCTCCCTCTCTGAAATAGATAAAAATATATTTAAAAAATAAAAATGATAAAATAAAAAAGAGCCCAGCTGGTGTGGTTCAATGGCTGAGCATTGACGTAGGAACCATTTATCAACCTAATCTATCAATTTTCTGTCTATTGAGGTGTCATCTATGACTATAACATTTACTAGCAACTAGTTCTACCTATTATCTGTCTATCTATCTATCTATCTATCTATCTATCTATCTATCTACCTTTCTATCATCACCTATCAGCTTTGTATCATCTATCATTTTTTGTCTATCTTTTATCATTTCTTATCTATTATCTATTTATGTATTTGTATTTATCCATCAGGTTTTTATCGTTGATCTAGCATTTTTCATCTCTCTATGTTTTTCCATCATCTATCTATCCATCTATCTACCTACCATGCATCTACCTGTCTACTCACCACTTACGTATACAATGTGTCATCTCACTATGTATATAGCTATCATCTTTCAATCTATATAATTTTCTATCATCTAGTCACCATCTATCATCTATCTATCTATCTATCTATCTATCTATCTATCATCTATCTATCTAGCCATCTTATCCATCCATCATCTATCTAATTATCTAGCCATCTTATCCAACCATCCATCCATCCATCCATCCATCCATCCATCCATCCATCCATCCATGCATCATCTAGCCACCATCTTTCAACTATCATCTATCTACCCATCTTATCCATCCATCCATCTAGCATCAACTAGTCACCATCTCTCAACTATCATCTATCCATGTAATTATCTATCTATCTATCTATCTATCTATCTATCTATCTATCTATCTATCCATCCATCCATCTACCCATCTATCTATGCATAATCTAGTCACCATCTCTCACCTTTGTATCTGTCTATCTATATCTATTTACCTATCCATCCATCCATGTATCTATTTATCTATACATCATCTAATCACTATCTCTAATATGTCTCTCATCTATATCTATCCATCCATCCACCCATCCATCTACCCATCTACCTATGCATCATCTAGTCACCATCTCTCATCTGTCTGTCTATCTATCTATCTATCTATCTATCTATCTATCTATCTATCTATCTATCTGTCTATCATCTCTCTATCATCTATCTATCCACCCACACCCATCCACCCATCTATCTATGCATCCACCCACTCACCTGCCCTCTCGGTTCCTTTTCTCCAGAGAACCCGAACAGGCACCAGCCCCCACCGTGTCGGGAAGGTGTGTACTCACTGTCCCTGTCATGCCAGCGTGCCGCATGGAGGTATTTCCCGCAATAATGAAACAGGAACTCGTGTGCCGAGTGCTCAGCAGCTCCTTGCAGCAGCGGTACCAGGCTACGGCCATCAATCACCCTGATCAGGGACGAGTCAAAGGAAGGAATCAGACCAAGGCCACCTGGGCTGTGTCTTGCATCTGGGAATAAACCCCCAAAGCTGCAGGGGACCCCCTCCCCCCCGACCCCATAGCTGACAGTCAGGGGAGCAGAGATGAGCTGCCTCTAGGATGGATGGATGGATGGATAGATAATTAGATAGATAGATGATAGATAGATAGATAGATAGATAGATGATAGATAGATAGATGATAGATGATAAATAGATGAGACATAGATGATAGATAGATGATAGATTGATAGATGATAGATAGATAGATGGTAGATAGATAGATGATAGATTGATAGATACATTGATAGATAGATAGATAGATAGATAGATAGATAGATAGATTGATATGAGAGGGCTGAGCAAGGTACATACTATTTATGTTGTTTTTAATTTTTATTTTATTTTATTATTTTTAAAAATATATCTTTATTGATTTCAGAGAGAGAGAGAGAGAGAGAGATAGAAACATCCATGATGAGAGAGAATCACGGATCGGCTGCCTCCTGCTCGCCCCCTACTAGGGATCGAGCCTGCAACCCGGGCGCTTGCCCTTGACTGGGAATCGAACCCTGACCTCCTGGTTCCTAGGTTGATGCTCAACCAATGAGCCACACTGGCCTGGCTTGACGCCACATTTTATTTAACCTCATGTTTGTCTGAGTGTGGTTATTTTACATTAAGCTTTGAGTGTTCTTGTAGGTTGAAGGACGTGAGAATTTTTCAGTGTCCTCGTGCTGTAGGTTCCTCCCCCTCAATGTGAAACCTTTTTCCGTTCATGATGATAGATAGATAGATGAACAGATAGATAGATGAACAGATAGATAGATGTCAGATAGATAGGTAGATGGATAGATAGATAGATGATGGATGGATGATAGAGATAGGCAGATAGGTGATAGATAGATAGATAGATAGATAGATAGATAGATAGATAGATAATAGATAGATAATAGATAGATAAATAGATGGATAGATGATAGATAGGTGACAGACAGATAGATAGTTAGATGGATAGGTGGATGGATGGATGGATGATAGATACATAGATAGATGATAGATAGATAAATAGATAGATAATAGATAGATGACAGATAGATAGATGAATAGACAGATGATAGATAGAAGGATGGATGATAGATAGATAGATAGATAGATAGATAGATAGATAGATAGATAGATAGATGATAGATAGGTGACAGACAGTTAGATGGATAGATGGATGGATGGATGGATGATAGATAGATTGATAGACAGATGATAGATGGATGGATGATAGAGATAGATAGATGGATAGATGGATGGATGGATGATAGATAGATTGATAGACAGATAGACGATAGATGGATGGATGATAGAGATAGATAGATGATGGATGGATGATAGATGATAGATAGATTGATAGATAGATGATAGATGGATGGATGGATGGATGATAGATAGATTGATAGATAGATGCTAGATGGATGGATGGTAGAGATAGATAGATGATAGATGGATAGATGGATGGATGATAGATGATAGATAGATTGATAGATAGATGATAGATGGATGGATGATAGAGATAGATAGATGATAGATGATAGATGGATGGGTGGATGGATGATAGATAGATGACAGATAGATGATAGATGGATGGATGATAGAGATAGATAGATGATAGATAGATGATAGATGGATGGATGATAGATCGATGATAGATAGATGATAGATGGATGGATGATAGAGATAGATAGATGATAGATAGATGGATGAGAGATGAGAGATGAGAGATGGATGAGAGATGGTGACTAGATGGTGCAGGAATGAGCGACCAGGGGGCCTCATCCCACGGGCACCTGTCTTGGGGCATCGCTCCGCCCCCCAGCTGGACCACGGTGGGGAAGACGTCCATCAGGCTGGTCGGCTCGTGGATCTCCCGGCCGGCGGGCAGCACCCCGGGCCACCGGAAGATCCCGGGGACGCGGATCCCACCTTCCCAGCCCCCCATGCCTTTCCCGCCTGCAAGCAGATGGACACGGTTAGGACTCTCAGGTCTAGACGCACACAGACACCCACCCGCACAGGGACACACCTGGGGAGCCTGTGTCTCCCCAAATTGGCCACAGCGATTGTTCCAAAAACTTGAGATGCCCTCCCCCCCGTCCCCCCACCAGCAGGTGGGAGTCAACACCCCCTCCCTCTGAAATTCGGGGGAGGAGGCGCGGTCTTTGTGATCCTCTCAAGACATAGGACATGCCTGGCCAGTGTGGCTCAGTGGTGGAGCTGTGGACCCGTGGGCCAGGAGGTCGCGGGTGCGATTCCAGGTCAGAGAACGTGCCTGGATTTCAGCCTTGATCACCAGGAGGGGGCGTGCAGGAGGCAACTGATCCATGTGTCTCTCTCTCACATCAATGCATCTCTCTCTCTCTCTCTCTCTCTCTCTCTGTGTGTATCTCTCTCTGTCTCTCTGTCTTTCTCTCTCCAAAAAAAAAATCAATTAAAACATCTCTTTGCCCAAACGGAGTGGCCCAGGGATTGAGCGGTGAACCAGGAGGTCACGGTTCGATTCCCGGTCCAGGGCACAGGCCCGGGTTGCAGGCTCGATCCCCAGTAGGGAGCGTGCAGGAAGCAGCCGATCCATGATTCTCGCTCATCATGGATGCTTCTCTCTCTCTCTCTCTCCCTCTCCATTTCTCTCTGAAATCAATAAAAGTATATTTTAAAGAATATCTTTTTAATCGACTCCCTTCTTCTCTCTCTCAAAATCAGTTTGAAAAATCAACCACTGAGCCACACCAGCCAAACTCCTTAATTTTTCTTTCTTTTTTTTCATCCTCACGTGAGGACATTTCTTTCCATTGAATTTAAATATATATATATATTTATGGATTTCAGAGAGGAAGGGAGAGGGGGAGAGAGAGAGAGAGAGAGAAGCATCCATGAGGAGAAAGAATCATGGATCGGCTGCCTACCCGGGCGTGTGCCCTTGGCCGGGAATCGAACCCGGGACGTTTCAGTCCGCAGGCCGATGCTCTATCCACAGAGCCACGCCGGTTAGGGTTCCATTGAATGTTTTTTGTTAAGAGAGAGTGGAAGATAAATATCCCAGGACCTCACTCATTTGTGGGACCCAATGAGCAACATAAACTGATGAGCAAAAACAGAACCAGAGGGGAAAAATATTTTAGAATATAGTAGAAGCGATCCTGTGACTTGCAGATTTTTAATATCTCCTCCCACTTGTGCGATATTACACTATGTTAGTGCAGTTTGGGGATGATATTCTATTTAAAATGTTTCTTTCCTTGAAATGTTTATGTTTATGGCCTGTCATATTATTATATTTAAAATAGCTGTTCTTGAATAGTTGGTGTTTATGGCATGGAACCTTATATTTTAAAATGTTTTTCTTGACATATGAATGTTTTTTCCCGTGTAACATTATTCTATTTAAAATCTTTTTTCTCGAAATATTAATCTTTATTCCATGGAACATGATTCTATTTAAAATATTTTTTCCTTGAAATATTAATGTTACCCTAGCCCAGGGGTCGGCAAACTCATTCGTCCACAGAGCCAAATATCCACAGGACGACGATGGATATTTCTTTGGAGAGCCACATTTTTTTAAACTTCAACTTCTTCTGACGCCACTTCTTCAACATAGACTCGCCCGGGTCGTGGTATTTTGCGGAAGAGCCACCCTCAAGGGGCCAAAGAGCCGCAGGTGGCTCGGGAGCCGCAGTTTGCCGACCACGGCCCTAGCCGGTTTGACTCAGTCGATGGAGCGCCGGCCTGTGGACTGAAAGGTCCTGGGTTCGATTCCCGGTCCAGGGCACGTGCCCAGGTTGCGGGCTCGATCCCCAATCAGTAGGGGGCGTGCGGGAGGCAGCCGATCCATGATTCTCTCTCATCATGGATGTTTCTCTCTCTCTCTCTCTCTCTCTCTCTCTCTCTCCCCCTCTCCCTTCCTTCCTCTAAATCAATAAAAATATATTAAGAGCCAAGGAAATAGTAATGGGTAGTGCATGTAATGTTATTATATTTAAAATCATTCTTCTTCAGATATTAACGCTTATTGCATGTAAATTATATTTAAAACAGTTTTTCTTGAAATATTAATGTTTATTACATACGAGAGGCTCGAGGCACGAAGATTTATGCGAGAACGGGGCTTCTTTCCTCTGGGCACCGCCTTCGCTCCGGCCCAGAGCGGCCTTTCCGCCTTCCCACACTGCCCAGAGGCACGGAGCGGTCCCTCGGTGCCTGCATAGGCAAATTAACCCGCCATCTTTGTTGGGTTAATTTGCATACTCACTCCTGATTGGCTGGTGGTCATGGCAAAGGTACGGTCAATTTGCATCTTACTCTTTTCTTAGTGTATTAAACGTATATTACTATATTTTAAATAATTTTTCTTGAAATATTGATGGGTATTGCATATGACATTACTATAGTTAAAATAGCTTTTCTTGAAATATTAAGGTTTATGCACGTAACATGATTAACACAAGGAATATGAAAAAAGAGAGAGTGGAAGAGAGGGAGGGAGGGGCAGAGAGAGAGAGAGAGAGAGAGAGAGAGGAACATCCATGTGAGAGAGACACATCGATGGGTTGCCTCCCACACGCGTCCCACCGGGGATCAAACTCACAGCCCAGGCATGTGCTCTTGGCTGGAATCGAACCCGGGACCCTTCAGCCCACAGGCCGATGATGCTCTATCCACTGAGCCACCCAGTCAGGGCTCAGCCTAATATATATATATATATATATTTTTTTTTTTATTTTCCCTTCATCTCCCACCTTCCCGGGCGGGGCTCCCGGCCGGGCGGAGCCGTTCTCGAACCCTCAACCGTGCCCACGGGTCTCACCTCTGTATATCCCGTTCCATCCTCCCAGCTGGCCCATGGCCTCGTCTCTGGCCTCCAGGTGGCCCCCGTGGTCCGAGGTGAAGTAGGTGAAGGTCGTGTTCCTCAGCCCGTTCTCTTCCAGGGCGGCGAGGATCTCACCTTCACGGACAAACGAGACTGATCGGGACGAAGTCAATAAGGCAGCAGTGATTTGGGGGCCTGGCCGGGGTGGCTCAGTGGATAGAGCGATCGGCCTGGGAACGGAAGGGTCCCGGGTTCGATTCCCGGTCAAGGGCATGTGCCCAGGTTGCGGGCTCGATCCCCAGGAGGGGGCGTGCAGGAGGCAGCCGATCCATGATTCTCTCTCCTCATGGATGTTTCTATTTCTCTAACTCTCTCCCTTCCTCTCTGAAATCAATAAAAAATATATATATTTTTAAATATATTTTATTGATTTTTTACAGAGAGGAAGGGAGAGAGATAGAGAGTTAGAAACATCGATCAGCTGCCTCCTGCACGCCCCCTACTGGGGATGTGCCCACAACCCAGGTACATGCCCTTGACCAGAATCGAACCCGGGACCCGCAGGCTGATGCTCTATCCACTGAGCCAAATCGGTTTCGGCCAATAAAAATATATTTTTAAAAGAAAGAGCCCTAGCTGGTGTGGTTCAGTGGATAGAGCGTCGGCCTGCGGACTGAAGGGTCCCGGGTTCGATTCCCGGTCCAGGGCACATGCCCGGGTTGCAGGCTCCATCCCCAGCAGGGGGCGTGCAGGAAGCAGACGATCCATGATTCTCTCTCACCATAGATGTGTCTCTCTCTCTCTATCCTTCTTCCTTCCTCTCTCTGAAATAAAATAAAAATATATGTGGAAAAAATTATAAACTAAAAAGAAAAATAACCAGGAGGTCACAGTTCGATTCTGCATCAGGGCACAGGCCCGGGTTGTGGGATTGGCTCCCAGGAGGGGCGCGTGCAGGAGGCAGCCGATCCATGATTCTCTCTCCTCATGGATGTTTCTCTCTCTCTATCCCTCTGTCTCTCTCTCTCGGAAATCAATCAATATATATATATATATATATATATATATATATATATATATATATATATATATATATATTTTTTTTTTTTTTAAAGAAAGAGCCCTAGCTGGTTTGGCTCAGAGGAAGGAGCCTCTGCCTGTGGACTACAGGGTCCCAGGTTCGAATCCGGCCAAGGGCCATGGACCTTGGTGGCGGGCACATCCCCAGGAGGGGGCGTGCAGGAGGCAGCTGATCGATGTTTCTGTCTCATTGATGTATCTAACTCTCTCTCTCTCACCCTTCCTCTCTGTAAAAACTCAATAAAATATATTAAAAATAAATACAACAAATAAATGCTGTTTCTTCTCACCTTGAAAGACTTTTGTTTTTAGTTGATCCGTGTCATGTATGACAAGGATTTTCATGTCTACAAGTTTTTAAAAATATTTTTACTGATTTCAGAGAGGAAGGGAGAAGGAGAGAGAGAAACATCCATGAGGAGAGAGAATCATGGACCGGCTGCCTCCTGCGCGCCCCCTCCTGGGGATGGAGCCTGCCACCCGGGCCTGTGCCCTTGACCGGGAATCGAACCCGGGACCCTTCAGTCCGCAGGCCGATGCTCTATCCACTGAGCCACACCGGAAAGGCTCTACAGTTTTTTAAAACGTATTTCTTTTTTAAAAAAAATAGATTTTTATTGATGTCAGAGAGGAAGGAATAGGGAGAGAGAGAGAGAGAAACATCCATGAGGAGAGAGAATCATGGGTCGGCGGTCTCCCGCACGCCCCCTACTGGGGATCGAACCCACAACCCGGGTCTGTGCCCTTGACCGGGAATCGAACCCTGACCTCCTGGGTCCTAGGTTGACGCTCCACCACGGAGCCACGCCGGCCTGGCTATACAAGATAGTTCCAATGGGTCTTCTGTTGCATGTCTACGTACTGTAACTTTAAAATATTTTTCTTTATTTTAAAAAATATATATATATTTTACTAGAGGCCCAGCGCGTGAAATCACGCGAGACGCAGAGTCCCTCCCGCCACTGGTGCGGGACACATCAAGGCACCTCCTGGTGACCGGTCATTCCGGCATTCCGGCCGCTGGCCTTTTATATGTTAGACGAGAGGCCCGATGCATGAAGATTCGTTCAAGAATGGGCATTCCTTCCCCCTGGCTGCCGGCACCTCCTTCACTCCGGCCGGAGCCGCCTTTTCCGCCTTCCCAGAATGCCCAGAGGCCCGGAGCGGCCGGGGCGGTGCGGAACGTATGCAAATGAACCCACCATCTTGGTTGGGTTAATCTGCATGCTCACTCCTGATTGGCTGGTGGGTGTCGCGAAGGTGCGGCCCATTTGCATCTTTGTTATTCGTGTAGATTGTTTTCAGACAGGGAGGGAGAGAGAGAAACATCCAGGAGGAGAGAGAATCACCCATCGGCTGCCTCCCGCATGGCCCCTCCTGGGGATGGAGCCCGCAACCCGGGCCTGTGCCCTTGACCGGGAATCGAACCCGTGACCCTTCAATGCACAGGCCAGTGCCCTAATGGGAATCCTACATGTGTGTGTTTTTTTAAAATATATTTTTATTGATGTCAGAGAGAGGAAGGGAGAGGGAGAGAGAGAGAGAGACACACACACACCCCCATGAGGAGAGAGAATCACGGATCGGCTGCCTCCTGCACGCCCCCTGCTGGGGATGGAGCCCGCAACCCGGGCCTGTGCCCTGGACCGGGCATCGAACCCGTGACCTCCCGGTTCCTAGGTCGACGCTCCACCCCGGAGCCACGCCGGCTGGGGCCGTCACCATCCTTTCCTGCCGAGGCCAGGAGCCAGGACGGCCGGGTCCTGCGTCCCACTCACCCACCAACCAGTCCATCTCTTCCACGTGGTCGCCGTACAGGCCGTGCCCGCTCTTCCCCAGGAACGCCTCCGTGGTGACCAGGGGGATGTGGACGTGGAGCAAGGACACGAAGAGGAGGAACGGCCGGTGCTTATTTCTGAGGGACAAGAAAAAAAGAGAAAAAAAGAGAAAAAAAGAGAAAAAAAGAAAAAGACCCTTCCAAGAGGAACGGCGTCCGCTTCCCTGCCGATGGACCCAGGACGTCCACGCAGAGACGTGAGGAGGTGGGAAGCCAGACGGTCCTAAAGGGCCCTTCGCCGGTGTGGCTCAGTGGGTAGAGCGCCGGCCTGCGGACGGAAGGGTCCCGGGTTCGATTCCCGGTCCAGGGCACCTGCCGGGGTTGGCGGGCTCCATCCCCAGTCAGGGGGCGTGCAGGAGGCAGCCGGTTCATGATTCTCTCTCCTCATGGGGGTGTGTGTGTCTCTCTCTCTCTCTCTCCCTCTCCCTTCCTCTCTCTGACATCAATAAAAATATATTTTAAAAAAACACACACATATAGGATTCCCATTAGGGCACTGGCCTGTGCATTGAAGGGTCCCGGGTTCGAGTCCCGGTCCAGGGCACGTGCCGGGGTTGGCGGGCTCCATCCCCAGTCGGGGGGCCTGCGGGAGGCAGCCGGTCCATGATTCTCTCTCGTCCTGGATGATTCTGTCTCTCTCTCCCTCTCCTTTCTCCTCTCTGAAAAATTAATAGCAACATATTTTTAAATAAAAAGATAATATATACAGGAATAACTATGTTGGCGACACAGTTTTTAAAAAGTTTAAAAAATAGTTTTTAAAAAAAGAACAATGCCCTAGCTGGTGGGACTCAGTGGATAGAGCATCGGCCTGCGGACCGAAGGGTCCTGGGTTCGATTCCCGGTCAAGGGCACAGGCCCGGGTGGTGGGCTCGATCCCCACGTGGTCCAATATTCTCTCTCATCATGGATGTTTCTCTCTCTCTCTTCCCCCGCCTTCCTCTCTGACATCAATAATAAAAAACAAACGCAACGCAAACCACCAACCCACAATGCATCGCTTCTCGGCCTTTTGGCTAAGAGCGAGTATAGTATCTCTCCTTTATCAGTTTAATATCTGACAGGCCCTCGACCCGAGGACAAAATAGTAAAATGGAGTTCTGGAGCCAGGAGATGGGAGAGGAGCTTGCTCCGTCCACTCCGCGCATCGACCCGGTATCGCGGTACCTCCCGGAACTGGGCACCGGGAAAATGAGGAAGTAAATCCATTACAATAAAAGACACTTGTTAAAAACCAACGGAAAAATATCCTCTGGTGAGAAGGAGCAACAACAACAGAATAAAAATCTATACTAATAAAAGGGTAATAGGTGAATGAGACCGGGTAGACCGGACGTCTTCCGGCCGTCCTTCCGGACAAAGCCACGGTGTCAGGGGCCGAGGCAGAGGCGGTTAGGGACGATCAGGCCAGCAGGGGATGGAAGTTAGGGGCCATCAGGCTGGCAGGGGAGTGGAGGGCAGTTAGGGGTGATCAGGCCAGCAGTGGAGGACAGTTAGGGGGATCAGGTCGGCAGGGGAGTGGAGGGCAGTTAGGGGTGATAAGGCCAGCAGGGGAGGGCAGTTAGGGGCGGTCAGGCAGGCAGGTGATCAGTTAGGGGCAATCAGGCAGGCAGGGGAGGGCAGTTAGGGGCGGTCAGGCAGGCAGGTGATCAGTTAGGGGCAATCAGGCAGGCAGGGGAGGGCAGTTAGGGGTGATCAGACAGGCAGGTGATCAGTTAGGGGCAATCAGGCAGGCAGGGGAGGGCAGTTAGGGGCGATCAGGCCGGCGGGCAGAGGCGGTTAGGGGGGGGATCAGGCAGGCAGGCAGGCCGGCGAGCGGTTAGGAGCCAGCGGTCCCGGATTGCGAGAGGGCTTTCCGACTGTTGGTCTAGGCCCCGATCCCTAAACCAGCAGCCGGCCATCCCCCCGGGGGGGTCCCGGATTGGAGCGGGTGCAGGCTGGGGCTGAGGGACACCCCCCCCTCCCCCGTCCCCCTGCACGGATTTTGAGCCCCCGGCCCGCAGTCGTAACGACGCTAACCACGCACAGAGACGGCGGCGGCGGGGGGTGGGGTGGGGGGGAGGATACCTGTCCAGGTAGGACACCGCTTCCTTCAGCAGGAGCCCGGCGGTTCGTTCCAAAACCATAGGCTGCTCCACCACGTCGTGGTTCCTCATCAGGACGCAGTTCCAGCGCCTCACGCAGCCGAAGCTGGCGTACCAGCCGCCGAAGAACAGGAGGAGGAGGCCGGCCGCCCCCGCCAGGGCCCCCCGGGACACGGCCAGGAGCCCCCAGGCCTTGCCGGCCGCCAGGGTCAGGAGGCCCACGGCCAGCCACTGGGTGTGGCCCCGCAGCCTGGCTCTCAGGGCGGCGTCCACCTCGGGGGGCCGGCCGGGCTGGCAGTCGTTGACCAGCGTGAAGGGCATGCCGTAGAAGTCGTCGAACCCGTGCCGGAGCGGGTGGTGGCAGTGGTCGCCGCGGGACCGGCAGCTGACGCCCTGGTGCCACTTTCCTGCAGGCGGGAGCCGATGCGAGCCCGCGTGTCTCTCTGACCGTCAGTGACACCCATTGGTCCCCCCTGCCCCTCCCCCCCCCCAACGCGGGGCAGAAAGGATGTAGGTGCCCCTGGGTTCATACCAGGCTATGTTATCTATGTATGGATTTACGTATGGATTTATTCTTTTTATTTTATGGCTAGAGGCCCCGTGCGCGCATTCCCTTGGCCTGGCCGGCCATCGGGGGGCCGTGCGCGGCGGCGGGGGAGGGCGGCCGGGGGGAGGGGCAGCGGGCGGTTGGCTGTGGGAGCGCACTGACCTCCAGGGGGGAGGTCCTGCGTGGAGCGTCTGCCCCCCTGGTGGTCCGTGTGGGTCACAGCGATCGGCCAACCGGCCATAAGGTCGTTCATTTGCTTAGGATTTTATATACATAGACTATTTTATATGTATTATATTATCATATTTTATGTATTATCTTTTCCATTATATAACCACACACACATATATATATATATATAGGTGTATATATTTTTTATATACTTTATATACGTATATATATTTTATATATAAGTGTATATATGTGTATACATACATATATATAAGTGTACGTATATATATGATACATATATATATGTATACAGATATATACACACACACACACACACACACTGAGTGGCCAAATGATAATGATCTCTGAACGCATCATCACCTGGCCACTCCGTGTCCATCCTATAGAATAAAAGGCTAATAGGCAAATGGTCCCCTCGACCAGCAGGCAGGCCGGCCGACCGCCCATGTCCCCTCCTCCTGGCCAGGCTGGCCGGACCCCACCCATGCACGAATTCATGCACCGGGCCTCTAATATTTATATATACACACACACACACACACACACACACACACACACATCACACACACACACATATATATACACACACACATACACACACACACACACTGAGTGGCCAGATTACGAAGATCTCTGAACACATCATCCTCTGGCCACTCCGTGTCCGTCCTATAGAATAAAAAGCTCATATGCAAGGTCCCCTGGACCAGGAGTTCGACCAGCAGGCAGGCCGGCCCACCGCCCATGTCCCCTCCCCCTGGCCAGGCTGGCCGGATCCCACCCATGAACGCATTCATGCACCGGGCCTCTCATGTATACACACACGGAGTGGCCAGAAGATGATGCGTTCAGAGATCATCACCATCTGGCCGCTCTGTGTGTGTAAACAAAAAAAAAGAGAGAGAGAGAGAGAAGTCACACAGATCCAGCACCAAATGTTGGTTCTGACCCCTGACCTCGATCCCGTGTAGGAACACGGTTCTTGCCATCACTGCTCTGCAAGGTGACCCGTCACGCATGACAGGAGCGTGAGTACCTATGAGGCCTGTGGCGTAACCCTGCTGCTGCAGGATCCTGGCGAAGGTGGTTTCGTTCTCGGGGAGTCCCCCGGAGCCCCCGTTCCACTGCAGGGCCCGGTATCCGTCGCTGGCATCCATGCCTGGGCGGGCGGGTGGGGGGGGGGTAGAGCAGAGAGCTGGCTTACGGTGTCTGTTGGGGGCACTGGGGTACGCTCAGATGGGGATTCATCTATCTATCATCTGTCTATCTATCTATCTATCATCTATCTATCTATCTATCTATCATCTGTCTATCTATCTATCTATCTATCTATCTATCTATCATCTGTCTACCTATCATCTATCTATCTATCTATCTATCTATCTATCTATCTATCTATCTATCTTATGTCTATCCATTCATCTATCATCTATCTACCTATCATCTACCTATCATCTATTCATTCATCTCTCTATCCATTCATCATCTATCCATCATTCATCTGTGTGTCTATCATCTATCTATTGATCCATCCATCATCCATCTGTCCATCCATCCTCTTTCTACCCATTTATTCATCTTATCTATCTACTTACCTAAGTATGTATCTACCCATCTATCATATGTCTGTCTATCATCTATATCCATCTATCATCTATCTATCATGTATCTACCTACCTATCATCTACCTATCCTCTATCTATCTATCTATCTATCTATCTATCTATCTATCTATCTATCTATCTATCATCATCATCTATCTTATGTCTATCCATTCATCTATCATCTATCTACCTATCATCTATCTATCATCTATCTACCTATCATCTATTCATTCATCTATCTATCCATTCATCATCTATCCATCATTCATCATCTGTGTGTCTATCATCTATCTATTGATCCATCCATCATCCATCTATCCATCCATCATCATTCTACCCATTCATTCATCTTATCTATCTACTTACCTAAGTATGTATGTATCCATCTATCATATGTCTATCTGTTATCTATCTATCTATCTATCTATCTATCTATCTATCTATCTATCTATCTATCTATCATCTATCCATCATCATGTATGCATCTATCCATCCATCCAGCTCTCTGCCGTATTCGCAGTCATCCCCCCACACCCACCTGATCTGAAAGCATGTCTCCCAGTCAGGAAAGCTGCTCTGCTCGGGGTACAGAGGGGAGCGGCCGCCAGGTGCTGGGTGAGCCTCACGCCTTCTTTCGCAAGCCGGTCGATGTTGGGCGTCCTGGGCAGAACCACACCCATGTGACCGTCAGGAGGGGGGCGTGCGCCCAGCCTCAGCCCGGTCCTTGCATGGAAAGGCGTCTACATGAACCTTCGCTGGAAATGGGATCTTTGCAGCCCGGCCGGCGTGGCTCAGGGATTGAGCGTCGACCTAGGGACCAGGAGGTCACGGGTTCGATTCCCGGTCCAGGGCACAGGCCCGGGTGGTGGCCTCCATCCCTAGTGGGGGGCTTGCAGGAGGCCGCCGGTCCATGATTCTCTCTCTTCCTGGATGTTTTTCTCTCTCTCTCTGCTCTCCCTTCCTCTCTAAAAATCAATAATCTATAATAATAAAAGCATTAACATGCTAATTAGACCAGACGGCCGAACGACCTTCTGGATAACCTTCTGGATGAGGCCAGGGCTCCGAGGGCCAAGGCAGGGCACTGCAGCTATGAGGGCAGAGCCCCTAGCATGAATTTCATGCATCGGGCCTCTAGTATATACATATGCCCTCACCGGTGTGGCTCAGTGGATAGAGCGTCAGCCTGCGGACTGAAGGGTCCTGGGTTCGATTTCGGTCAAGGGCATGTACCTTGGTTGCGGGCACATCCCCAGCAGGGAGGCGTGCAGGAGGCAGCCGATGGATGTTTCTCTCTCATCGATGTTTCTAACTCTCTCTCCCTTCCTCTCTGTAAAAACATCAATAAAATATATTTTTGAAAAATAAAAATAAATATTTTTATGGATTTCAGAGAGAGGAAGGGAGAGGGAGAGAGAGAGAGAGAGAGAGAGAGAGAGAGAAGCATCCAGGATGAGAGAGAATCCTAGATCAGCCGCCTCCTGCACGCACCCGACTGGGGATCGAGCCTGCCACCCGGGCCTGTGCCCTTGAACGGGAATCGAACCCGGGACCTCCTGGTTCCTAGGTCGATGTTCAACCATTGAGCCACGCCAGCTGAGCTACAGGCAGATTTTCAATGGATCCTTCAGCCAAAGACACACACACACACACACACACACACACACACACACCCCTCCCCAGAGACCATGGATGGTACCTCAGTGTTTTGTTCCCATAGCAACCCAGATCCCCAATGCCAAGGTCGTCGGCCATGATCAGGAGAATATTTGGTTTGACAGCGCCGGCGGCTTTTAACTCGCCGATCCTCAGAAGCGAGCACAGGGCGGCTAGAACCAGCCAACAGTCCCTACAGAGAAAAAGCAAGGAGGCAGCGGTCAAGGTCTCGACCCAGAGGGGTCACGGGCTCACCCCACCGGCTCAGGGGGAGGCCTGCGTGGCGGCCTTGCACACCCAGAGACCTGAAGTCACCCCCACAGGATGGTCTGAAATGAAACTTTAACTAAAAGCAGTTTATGGTGGGGAGTCACCGCCTAGGCCCCCAAGGTCACTGACGAGGTCAAGCTTTCCCCTAAGGGAGCCCAGTCTGTCTTTTTGCATCTAGGATAACACACCCTTGAGATGTCTGGGTACCTTGTAACTTCCCTTTTTCCGGACACCCCCTTGGGGTACAGCCTCAGATACTGGGCGCCAGGACAGAGACCACCAATCCCTTCATTATCATGTTCACTGTCCCTGCACCCACCTAAGCACGCGTCCGTCATTTTACTTTTCATCCAATCCCAGGGGTTTCCCCTGCTTTGCTTGCTCCCGCCTCTCTAGTCCATCCCCAATGGATGTCACCTGACCCACTTACGGCTTCTGGGTTGGTCATTTGTGGACGAAGGGGGCCATGTGCTCACCTGACCGGCTCAGGGAGAGGCCTGCATGGCGGCCTTGCAAACTCAGAGACCTGAAGTCACCCCACAGGATGCTCTGAAATTTAACTAAAAGCAGTTTATGGTGGGGAGTCACCTCCTAGGCCCCCAAGGTCACTGACGAGGTCAAGCTTTCCCCTAAGGGAGCCCGTCTGTCTTTTTGCATCTAGGATAACACACCCTTGAGATGTCTGGGTGACTGGTAACTTCCCTTTTTCCGGACACCCCTTGGGGCACAGCCTCAGGTGCCGGGCGCCAGGACAGAGACCACCAATCCCTTCATTATCATGTGAATTGTCCCTGGGCCCACCTAAGCACGTGTCCGTCATTTTACTTTTCGTCCAATCCCAGGGGTTTCCCTCCCCACCCCTTTGCTTGCTCCCGCCTCTCTAGTCCGTCCCCAGTGGATGTCACCTCACCCACCTAGGTCCCCTCTCTTGATTGCAATGTGTAAATACAGATGGAACCCGCCCTTCTCCGGAACATTCTCTCAATCCGTTGAGGTTCTGCTTCCCGGTATATGTTGACCGTTTGGCTCAAATAAACTCACAAAAATTCTTTACAGGTTTTATTTATTTATTTTTTTTTTAGGTTAACACCAGTATCTTCCCTGATGAAGATTCACTTAGACCTTTCACGATCCTATTGTCTTTTTATTTTATTTTATTTTAAAAGGTGAAGGAGCTTGAGTTTTATTATTTTTTTTAAAAAATATTTTTTATTGATTTTACAGAGAGGAAGGGAGAAGGAGAGAGAGTTAGACACATCCATCAGCTGCCTCCTGCACACCTCCTCCTGGGGAGGTGCCCGCCACCAAGGTCCATGCCCTGGACCGGGAATCGAACCCGGGACCCTTCCGTCCGCAGGCCCACGCTCTCTCCACGGAGCCACACCGGTGAGGGTCTGAGTTAACTGTTGACTGTGAACGACCCTGCACCCATTTTAAAGTAAAAGAAGTAAGTGTCCATCATTTCACTCTTCATCCCATCCCAGAGGTCTCCCCCCCCCCCCCCCCCCCCCCCCCGCGCACCCCGTTTGCCTTTCTCCCGCCTCCATCATCCATCCCGGATGGATTTCCCTAGGGACCCACTTCCAGTCCCTCCTTGGATAGCATGGTCTCCAAAACAAGGGGAGGCCCTGGCTGGTGTGGCTCAGTGGGTAGAGCGCCGGCCTGTGGACTCAGAAGGGTCCCGGGTTCGATTCCCGGTCCAGGGCACAGGCCCGGGTTGGGGGGGCTGGATCCCCAGGTGGGGGGTGGGGGAGGGGGGCGCGTGCGGGTGGCAGCCGATCCATGATTCTCTCTCCTCCTGGATGTTTCTCTTTCTCTCTCTCTCCCTTCTTCTCCGAAATCAATTAAAATAAAACAAATAAATAAAATAAAACGGTGACAATCCGCCTCTCTCAGGCGCGTTATCTCAGTACCTTGAGATTCTGCTCCCCAGACATTGTGTCAACCGTTTGGCTCAAATAAACTCACAGAAATGCTCTAAAGGTTTGAATTTTTTTTTTTTTTTTTTTTTTTAAGTTAACCCACGAAACCTCGCCCTCTCCAACCAGCGCTCCCTGCAGGCAAAACTGCATTTCCGCCTAATTCCGGCTTTGCCACGGGATTGCGCCTGTGGTTGGTCCCTTTCGTCCCCAGGGACTTGCGTAAAAAAAAAACCACAAAAAACCACAAAACAAAACAAAACAAAAAAACCGCAGCAGCGCGCGTGCCAAACTAGAGTTTCGGTTTCAACGCAGGCCCCACCTCCTAACCGTTTAAATGCCCGGGGCAGCGGGATATTTACATATTATTTACATATCAAAAGGATATGAGAGAGAGAGAGAGAGAGAGAGAGAGAGAGAGAGAGAGAGAGAGAGAGATTAAAAGCCCAAAGCACCCCCAGACCGGACCGGATGCGGGGGAACGCCAAGAGCGCGCAGGCGACTGTGCGTAAAGGCGCTTGGAGCGCACTGGGCGGATCCCGGGCGCCCTGATCCTCATTCCCGGGCTCTGGGCTATAAGCTCCATCTCCTCCGGGGCGGGGCGGGGCGGGGGGGAAAGAGGCGGGGTGGGGGGTTCCCCCAATCTCCGATTTCGCCAGGGTTGCGAAATCAGCCACTCGGAGGCCCTGGGGGGTGGGGGTGGGACCCGGACTGAAGCGTGGCCAGAGAGCTGGTCGCTGGGCCCAGAAGAGGGGGTACGTGGCTAGGGGCGCCCTGGTTGTGTGTCTTGGCGAGGGTTGAGGGTTGGGGGAAGGGGGACCCGAGGCGGGATGGGGTGTCTCTTGGTGTTGGGGGTTGGGGCGCGCGGGGCGGGGGGCGGGTCGTGGCCAGTGAGTGTTGGGAGGGAAGTGAGGCCCAACTCCCGAGATGCGAGGAGGGTGGGGGCGTCCCCAGGGTTTGTCGGGGAGACAGCTGCGCTCGGGGGGAAAAGGGGACCCCACGGGGTTTGCACCTAAACTGCCTTAGAGAGCGGGGGTGGGGCGGTCACGGGCCGCGCCGGGGAGGGGCGCACGGGGGGCGTGTCTTGGAGAGTTGGGGGCGGGCCCGGTCGCCCGGTTCTCGCATTTTCTCCGCTTTTTCTCCTCCCTTCCGCCTCTCCCTACTCCTTTCTCTTCGTCTCCTCCTCCTCCTTCTCCCCTGGGGCGGTGCGCGTTCCCTACCCGAGGGGTTTCGGGGCGCGCCCCTCACCGGGATCTCGAGCTGGGGTTTTGGTGAGTTCTAGCCAAGTCCACAGCTCTCTTTCTCGGGGACCCACGCGCGCGCTGGGGGGCTGCCCTCCCCACTGTCTCCTTCGCATCCACCTCCACCCCGTGCCCGCCCCGCCCCCAGCCCAGGCCCCAGGGCGGCGCTGCACCCCCCGGGGTCCCGCGCACCTGGCGGCGGGCGAGGCGGGTCCCCTCGGCGCCATGGGACTCGCGAACCGGACGCACGCGAGGACTTTGCCCCGAGTCCGGCCCGCGGAGCTGTGACATCGGCACCCCGTGGGCTCCTCCCCCACCCTAATCGGCTTAACCCCCTGGGCCTTCTGGGAATTCATCTTTCTCTCTCTCTCTCTCTTTTTTATTTTTTTTGGGAATTAACCTGGGAAACGGGTTTTTCTGCACCCAGGGCGGCTGGGATCAAAGAGGAGCTGATTTTATAGATTTACCGGAAGCCCCGCGGGCCCTCCCCCCTCCCCCCATCCCCCATGGGGGCCCATAGGCCGGGAGGCGGCTGGGAGGGGGCGGGGAAGGTTGGCCAGCCAGCCCCTGATCCGATCCATTTGGGGACCGCAGGTTGGCCGGCTGGCCACGCCCCCTTTGGGGTACGGGGTGCATAGGGGGCGGGGCTAGGCCTGCGGGGAGGGGGGGGAGGGGGGCCGTGGTAGGTTGGCTGGCCTTCCTGCCCGCCTCCCCCCACCTCAGTAGGCCAGTTGGCCAGCCCACAGTGTGCATCATAGCGAGTGGTGTTTTGATTGATTGGCTTATATTTATATCTATATATGTAGATATATTGATTTCAGAGAGGGAGAGAGAGAAACATCCCTGACGAGGGAGAACCATGGATCCGCTGCCTCCGGCCGGGCTCCATCCCCGGTGTGGGGCGTGCAGGAGGCAGCGGCTCCATGGTGTCTCTCCCTATCACCCCTCCCTCCCTCTCTCTCTGAAAATCAGTAAAAAATAAGAAGAAGAAGATAGGGTCATACAGATGTATCAAATGTCCCAATAGGATCTCTAGACACGGAGTGGCCGGATGAGGATGATCTCTGAACGCATCACCCTCTGGCCACGCCGTGTCCATCCTATAGAATAAAAGGCTCCTAGGCACACGGTCCCCTCGACCAGGAGTTCGACCAGCAGGCAGGCCGTCCCACCGCCCACGTCCCCTCCCCCTGGCCAGGCTGGCCGGACCCCACCCATGCACGCATTCATGCATCGGGCCTCCCATATATATATATATATATATATATATATATATATATATATATATATATAATGAGTGGCCAGATGATTATACGTTCAGAGATCATCATAATCTGGCCACTCAGTGTGTGTGTGTGTGTGTGTATATGTATATATATATGTATGTATGTATTTATTTATAATTTGACTTTTGCAACAATTAAATAGTGTGAGTAGCCGGGCCGGTGTGGCTCAGGAGTTGAGCATCAACCTAAGAACCAGGAGGTCCCAGGTTCGATTCCCGGTCAAGGGCACAGCCCCCTCCCTCCCCCCCCAACCCTCCTCTCCCCCCCATCCCCCTTTCCCCCCGATTGCGGGCTCGATCCCCACTGCGGGGCGTGCAGGAGGCAGCAGATCCGTGATTCTCTTCTCATCACGGATGTTTCTCTCTCTCTCCCTTCCTCTGTCTGAAATCAATAAAAAAGAAGAGATGAAAAACCAGAAAAAGTGACGAATCTACGTTCTTTAATGTCGGTCCCATGCCGTCCGTGTCTGAGCCACTGTGCCCCCTCCCCCTCCCCCATGGTGTCTATCAATGTTACCTCCGGCCTTGAACTCTATGGGGAGGAAGAAGCAGGCTTTGGGGGTGGCGGTGGGGGTGGGGTGGGGGGGCGGGGTAACTTGGGGGTCCTGGGGTCCTTGGTCCAGAAAGCCCTGTAGCAGGAGGAAGTGGGCTTGCCGCTTGGCCTGTTGAATTATTGGCCTGTGACGTCATTGGTCTGTGACGTCACGGGCCTGTGGCGTCACTTCCCTGTGGATTCACTGGCCTGTTGCACACCGGCCCGTTGAATTATTCGCCTGCTGTGCGGCCCGCCTGTTGCGTCATTTGCTTGTTGCATCGCTCGTGACTGTCATTGGCCTGTTGCGTCATTCACTGGTTGCAGTACCCGTGACGTCATTGGCCTGTTGCGTTATTCACTGGTTGCAGTACCCGTGACATCATTGGCCTGTTGCGTCCTTCACTTGTTGCATTGCCCGTGGCGTCACTGGCCTGTTGAGCCATTCATTGGTCGCATTACCCGTGGCGTCACTGGCCTGTTGCGTCACTGCCCTGCTGCATGGCCTGGGCAGCCCCCACGGGCACCTTTTACTGAACGGAGGTTGCCCAGGACTGTCCCATCGCCTCCGGCTCTGGTTCGCTTCGTCCCAGCTCTCCCGCGGGTGCCTGGCCTTTGATTCCATTGGGGACGGGGACTTCCCGGCGCCCAGGCCCCCTGGCGCCCCCTGGCGGCCCGGCGGTCACGGTCCGCCCCCTTCGCGGTTGCAGGCGCAGAAGGGGGGCGCCCCGCAGCAGGGCTGCAGCCAGGGCCTCCAGCGGTTGCGGGGCGCGTCCAGCTGCCGGGCCACGGGGCCGAGGGTCCGGCGGTGGCTCTCCACGGCGCGCGCCACCCGCTCCAGCACCTGGGAGAAGGCGGGCTCCGTGTCCGGGGCCAGGGCGCGCGCCTCCGAGGGGTCCCGGGAGAGGTCGTAGAGCAAAGGCGGGTGGTGGCGCGTCACCCCGTTCCCGGAGCAAGGGCAGACCCCACGCCCGTAGCAGGCTCCCGCGCCCTGGGGGTGGAAGACGGGCGTCTCGTAATGCACCTTCCATATGGCTCCTCCTGGGGGGGGTGGGGGGGGTGGGGAAGGGGAGGGAGAGAGGCAAGAATCACAGGTCAAAGGGTCCCGGGTTCGATTCCCCGGTCAAGGGCACCTGCCCCGGGTTGCAGGCTCCACCCCCCACCAGTCGGGGGCGTGCAGGAGGCAGCTGATGGATGTTTCTAACTCTCTCTCCTTCTCCCTTCCTCTCTGTAAAAAAAAAAAAAAAATCAATAAAATATATTAAAAAATAAAAAGAATCACAGGTCATCCCGGGGAGTGTGGCTCAGTGGTTAGAGCCACGCCCTGCGGGACGGAAGGGTCCCAGGTTCGATTCCCCGGTCCAGGGCACCTGCCCCGGGTTGCAGGCTCCACCCCCCACCAGTCGGGGGCGTGCAGGAGGCAGCCGATGGGTGATTCTCTTTCATCCTGGATGTTTCTCTCTCTCTCTCTCTCTAAAAAAAAAAATCAATACACATTAAGAAAATCATCATCACAGAGAAAGGGGATGCTGAGCTGGAGAGGAGGGTGACTCCCAGGAGCGAGAAGGTGAACACAGTGTGAATTTCCCATCGAAGGACGGGTGAATGGAGAATGTGCCTGGGGTCCGGCCACACCGTGGAATAGTATGCAGCCCTGAAAAAGGAGGGAGGCTACCAGGCTGGCATAGCTCCGTGGTTGAGCGTCGGCCTGTGAACCAGGAGGTCAGGGTTCGATGCCCGGTCAAGGCCCGAGTTGCAGGCTCCACCCCCCACCAGTTGGGGGCGTGCAGGAGGCAGCCGATCCATGATTCTCTCTCATCATGGATGTGTCTCTCTCTCTCTCACGCCCTCTGCTTCTCTGAAATCATTTTTTTTTTTAAAAAATAAGAAAACAAATATATAAATTAAAAAGTAAATTTTAAAATATCCTCAGGTGAAGATTGTCGCCAAAAAAAAAAGAAAAAAAGAGCGATGTCAGTGAAAATAATACACTTGCAAAGTGCTAAGAGTCTGGCTCCCACATATGCGTGCACAGGGGAATGTGTGTGTGTGTGTGTGTGCGCGTGCGTGCACGCGTGCTGAGCAGTGTGGCTCAATGGATAGAGCGCCGGCCTGCAGACCGAAGGGTCCCGGGTTCGATTCCTGGTCAAGGGCACGTACCTTGGCGGGAGGCTCCTCCCCGGCCCGGGCCCTGGTCAGGGCGTGTGCAGGAGGCAACCCCTCCATGGGTTTCTCTCACATTAATGTGTCTCTCTGTCTCTCTCTCTTCCGCTCTCTCTAAAAGACCAATGGGAACATATATATCCTCAGATGATGATTAAAAAAAAAAAAAATCAATAAAAATACATTAAAGCCCTAGCTGGTGTGGCTCCGTGGATAGAGCGTCGGCCTGCGGACGGAAGGGTCCCGGGTTCGATTCCTGGTCAAGGGCACGCGCCCAATGGTGTGGGCTCGATCCCCAGGGTGGGGCGTGCAGGAGGCAGCCGATCCATGCTTCTCTCTCATCCTGGATGCTTCTCTGTCTCTCTCCCTCTCCCTTCCTCTCTGACATCCATAAACTCTATATAAAAACATTAAAAAAAAAAAAAAAGAAATACAAACAATGAAATAAAAATTAGCAATAAAAATTAGGTAAAGATTAGCAAAAGAAAGAAAAAGAAGCCACGCGTCTTAAAATAATACACTTGCAAGGTTAGCACCTGGGAGGGTGTGCACGTGTGCGCACGCGTGTGAGCGCGCCTACCACGTCATGCCTCACCCATAGGCAACACCCTATGTTCCCGGGACCAAAGCGATGATTGACAGCTGGGAGGAGGAGACTACCGCCAAGCACCTAATAGAGGAGCCTCGGTGAAAATGAGAGCCCTGCAGAAGAGGGTGGGAGCCCCAGCCCCGGCTGGTGTGGCTCAGTGGATAGAGCGTCGGCCTGCGGACTCAGGGGTCCCGGGTTCGATTCCCGGTCCAGGGCATGGACCTGGGTGGCGGGCGCCTCCCCAGGTGGGGGTGTGCAGGAGGCAGCTGATGGATGTTTCTAGCTCTCTCTCCCCCTCCCTTCCTCTCTGTAAAAAGAAATCAATAAAATATATTTTTTTTTTAAAAAAAAAGAAAGGGGGGTCCCGTCCCCAGGCCACTCACGGTCCCGCTGGTGCCACCGGGCCGCGTGCAGAAACGTCTCGCAGTAATGCATCAGGAACTCGTGGTCCGAGCGCTGGGCGGTCCCCAGCATCAAGGGCAGCAGGTCCCGGCCGTCCATCACCCTGCAGGCAGCCCCGGGGAGACACAAAAGTTGGGGTGGGGGGTGGGAGGGCGCCTGCTCGCGCGCGCGCGTGGGAAGTCAGCATGCGCCTCGGCGAGTGGAGGGGTTCCGGGGGTGCAGCCAGCCCCCCCCCCCGCCCCTGCTCGCCAGCCAAGAGCATCTTTGATTCTGTGCCCACGAGGCAACGGATGGCTCAGCTTCGGGTATTGGGTATCGAATGAGAAAAGGTGCAGCGGGGCCCAGACTGTGTGGCTCTGGGGGTTGAGGGTCGGCCCTGGGAACCGGGAGGTCCCGGGTTCGATTCCCTGGTCCAGGGCACACGCCCGGGTAAATATATTTATATATTTTTTTTATAAAAAAATATATTTTAATTAAAATATATATATATTTAAAAGTACTTTCTTGTGGTATATATTTTTAATAAAAAATATATATTTTTATTTAAAAATATATATATATTTTAAAAGCACTTTCTTGGGGTAGATTATTAGATTTTTTTTTCCCCATGACAACAGCCTTCATAAATAAAACGGGGGGCCGACACATGAAGTGCGTGCAGGGACAGGGTCCCTCGGCCTGGCTGGCGATCGGGGAGCATGTGTGGTGTGACTGGTGGGGTGATCGGGGTGGGGGGGGTTGGGGAGGTGGGGACTCCCTGCTGGCACCCGTCTTGGCTGGCTTGGGGGCAGCTCCTGCCTTGAGCGTCTGCCCCCCTGGTGGTCAGGGCGCATCCTAGCGGCCGGTCGTTCCGCTTTCGGTCGATTTGCGTGTTAGGCCTTTATTGTATAGGATGGGTCCTACTTACCAGCTCAGAAGGAAGGAAATACATGTATTTATTTATTTTGGTTGTGTTTTTTGTTTTTTTTGTTTGTTTGTTTGTAGAAAATAAAGTAGACAGAGCCCTAGCTGGTGTGGCTCAGAGGATAGAGCGTCAGCCTGCGGACGGAAGGGTCCCGGGTTCGATTCTGGTCAAGGGCACAGGCCCGGGTGGTGGGCTCGGTCCCCAGGAGGGGGCGTGCAGGCGGCAGCCGATCCATGGTTCTCTTTTGTCATTGATATTACTCTCTCTTTCTCTCTCTCTCTCTCTCTCTCTCTGAAATAAATTAACAATATATTTTTTATGAAATCTATACTAGTAACAGGGTAATATGCTAATTAGACCTGACGTCTTCTGGACATCCTTCTGGACCAAGCCATGGTGGTGGGGGCAGAGGCATTTAGGGGCGATCAGGCCGGCAGGGGAGAGCAGTTAGGGGTGATCAGGCTGGCAGGGGAGGGCAGTTAGGGGTGATCAGGCTGGCAGGGGAGGGCAGTTAGGGGTGATCAGGCCGGCAGGGGAGGGCAGTTAGGGGCGACCAGGCCGGCAGGGGAGGGCAGTTAGGGGCGACCAGGCTGGCAGGGGGGAGTTATTAAGGGCGATCAGGCAGGCCAGCAGTTGAGCAGTTAGGAGCCAGCGGTCTCGGATTGCGAGAGGGATGTCTGACTGCCGGTTTGTCCCCTGAGGGGTCCCGGATTGGAGCGGGTGCAGGCCGGGCTGCGGGACACCCCCCAACCCCCACGACTCCGTGCACGAATTTCGTGCCCTGGGCCTCTCGTATGGAAAACAACATAAATCCGATCCTGGACCCCAGTATAAAATGACGGGAACCCCGAGTCCATTTCCAGACCCCCGACGTCACAGACACTCTGCGCCGCGTGACAGGGACAGGGCACATACATGTTGTCTGCATGCAACGTTGAATTGTGGAGGTGGGAGGGGCTGCCCGGTACCTGTCTTGGGGCATCGCTCCGCCCCCCAGCTGGACCACGGTGGGGAAGACATCCATCAGGCTGGTCGGCTCGTGGATCTCCCGGCCGGCGGGCAGCACCCCGGGCCACCGGAAGATCCCGGGGACGCGGATCCCGCCTTCCCAGCCCCCCATGCCTTTCCCGCCTGCAAGCAGATGGACACGGTTAGGAACCGCCAGGCAACTGTCACGTCTATGTTTATATTTTATTTCATGTTTTAAAATATGTTTTTATTGATTTTTTTTCTTTCTTTTATTTATTTATTTTTTTTGAGAGAGAGAGAGAGAGAGAGGAAGGGAGAGGGATCGAGACATAAAAACGTCGATGAGAGAGAAACGTCGATGAGCTGCCTCCTGCAAGACCGGGTCCCGCAAACCGGGCCATGTGCCCTGACCCACGTAACACAAGAGTCTAGAAATGGTCAAATGTGTTGGACAGAAATAGGAAAGAAACAGGCCGGCAGGGGAGGGCAGTTAGGGGGGATCAGGCAGGCAGGGGAGGGCAGTTAGGGGGGATCAGGCAGGCAGGGGAGGGCAGTTAGGGGCGATCAGGCAGGCAGGGAAGGCAGTTAGGGGGGATCAGGCAGGCAGGGAAGGCAGTTAGGGGGGATCAGGCAGGCAGCGGAGGGCATTTAGGGGTGATCAGGCAGGCAGGGGAGAGCAGTTAGGGGGGACCAGGCAGGCAGGGGAGGGCAGTTAGGGGCGATCAGGCAGGCAGGGGAGAGCAGTTAGGGGAATCGGGCAGGCAGGCAGAGTGGTTAGGGGTGATCTGGCTGGCAGGGGATAGCAGTTAGGGGCGATCAGGCTATCAGGGAAGAGCAGTTAGGGGCATCAGGCTGGCAGGCAGAGTCGTTAGGGGCGATCAGGCAGGCAGGGGAGGACAGTTAGGGGCGATCAGGCTGGTAGAGTCTTTAGGGGCGATCAGGCTGGCAGAGTGTTTAGGGGCAATCAGGCCGGCAGGCAGATGAGCGGTTAGGAGCCAGCGGTCCCAGATTGCGAGAGGAGGGATGTCCTACCGGCAGTCGGACACCCCCCGAGGGGTCCTGGATGGGAGAGGGAGCAGCCTGTGTTGAGGGACCCCCTCACCCGTGCACGCATTTTGTGCACTGGGCCTCTAGTTCATTAATAAAGATTAAAACAAGAAGAAGAAGAAGAAGAAAAAGAATCAAATCCGATCATGAGAAATGGTCATTTGTACCCTTGATAGAAAAGCAAACTCCTTGCTCGGACTGTGTGGCTCTGTGGTTGAGCATTGACATAGGAACCAGGAGGTCACGGGCTCGATTTCCGGTCAAGGGCACAGGCCGGGTGGCGGTCTCGATCCCCAGGAGGGGGCGTGCAGGAGGCAGCCGGTCATGATTCTCTCTCCTCATGGATGTTTCTCTCTCTCTCTCTCTCTCTCTCCCTTCCTCTCTGACGTCAGTAAAAAAATATTAAAGAAAAATATATACAAGAGAAGTCTTTGTTCAACAGGATTTTCGGTCTTAAAGAGACAGCGCCGTTCCAGGGAAGGGCTGGGACCCAGGAGGCAAGACCATCCCCGTGGATTCAGGGGGTGAGGGGGAACCCGTCACACGTACCCTTATAGATCCCGTTCCAGCCCCCATACTGGTGGGGTCCCAGCTGCGCCTCCAAAGACCCGCCGTGGTCCGACGTAAAATGAACGAGGGTCCTGTGGGTGAGACCTTCCCTGTCCAAGGCGTCCAGGATGCGCCCTGCAAAGAATGGGAGCCTTTGAACCAATCGACACAGACGACTGTCTGCCTGGCCAGCGTGGCTCCGTGGCTGAGCGTTGACCTAGGAACAAGGAGGTCAGGGTTCGATTCCCTGTCAAGGGCACTTGCCCGGGTTTCAGGCTCGATCCCCAATAGGGGGCGTGCAGGAGGCAGCCGATCCATGATTCTCTCTCCTCATGGATGTTTCTCTCTCTCTCTCTCTCCCTTCCTCTCTGAAACCAATCTATCATCTATCTATCTATCTATCTATCTATCTATCTATCTATCTATCTATCTATCTATCATCTATCTATCTATCCATCCATCCATCTATCATCTATCTATCCATCTATCATCTATCTATCCATCTATTATCTATTTATCTATCTATCATCTATCTATCTATCTATCTATCTATCTATCTATCTATCTATCTATCATCATCATCTTTCTATCATCTATCTATCTATCTATCTATCTATCTATCTATCTATCTATCTATCCATCCATCCATCCATCTATCATCTATCTATCTATCATCTATCTATCTATCTATCTATCATCTATCTTTCTATCTATCTATCTATCTATCTATCTATCTATCTATCTATCCATCCATCCATCATCTATCTATCATCTATCTATCTATCTATCTATCTATCTATCTATCTATCCATCCATCCATCTATCATCTATCTATCATCTATCTATCTATCTATCTATCTATCTATCTATCTATCATCTATCTATCTTTCTATCTATCTATCCATACATCCATCTATCATCTATCTATCTATCTATCTATCTATCTATCTATCTATCTATCTATCCATCTATCTATCTAATGAAAATAAAACAAAACAGTTAAAGCTTCACATTGAGATAAAAGAAAATTGCACTCATAAAAAGGAAGAGGCCAGGAAGGTCTAAGACGGAGGCTCATTATGGTGTTGGGCATGGATGACCATTGGTGAAAGATGGTGGTGAGCCCTGACCGGTGTGGCTCAGTGGATAGAGCGTCGGCCTGCGGACTGAAGGGTCCCGGGTTCGATTCCGGTCAAGGGCATGGACCTGGGTGGCGGGCACCTCCCCAGTGGGGGGCGTGCAGGAGGCGGCTGATGGATGTTTCTCTCTCATCGATGTTTCTAACGTTATCCCTCTTCCTTCCTCTCTGTAAAAAATCAATAAAATATATTTTAAAACAGTGGTGGGATGTCGGTTCAGTGGAATAGTATACAGCCACGAAAAAAGGGAGAAGGTCCTGCCAAATGCAACAGCCTGGGTAGACCTCGAGGGCATGAGGGTGACACAGGGCAGACAGAGGAACACAAATGCCATAGGATGTCATGTATACATGGAATCTAACAAAATGAAATGAAATGAAATAAAATAAAATAAAATAATAAAACAAAATAATATGAAAAGAAATGAAATAAAATAAAAATAAAATAAAATAATAAAATAAAATGAAATAAAATAAAAAGTAGAATAAAATAATAAAATAATGAAATGAAATGAAATAAAATAAATAACATAAAATAAAATAATGAAATGAAATAAAATTAATAAAATAAAATAAAATAAAATGAAAAAATAAAATGAAATAAAATAATGAAATAAAATAAAATAAAATAATAAAATGAAATGAAATGAAATAAAATAATAAAATCAAATAAACAAAATAATAAAATAAAATAAAATGAAAAAATAAAATAAAAGTAGAATCAAATAATAAAATAAAATAAAATAAAAAGTAGAATAATATAATAAAATAAAATAAAATAATAAAATAAAATAATGAAATGAAATGAAATAAAATTAATAAAATAAAATAAAATGAAATGAAAAGATAAAATAAAATAAAATAATGAAATGAAATAAAATAAAAAGTAAAATAAAATAAAATAATGAAATGCAATAAATGAAATGAAATGAAATAAAAAGTAAAATAAAATAAAATGAAATGAAATAAAATATAAAGTAAAATAAAATAAAATAAATAAAATATAGTAAGTAAAATAAATAAAATAAAATAATGAAATGAAATAAACAAAATAAAATGGAATGAAATAAAATATAACCCGGCCCGAGTCACTTACCCACCATCCAGTCCATCTCCTCCACGTTGTCTCCGTACAGCCCGTGGCGGCTTCTCCCACGGAAATGCTCCGTGGTGACCAGAGGGGTGTGGACGTGCAGAAAGGACACGAAGAGAAGGAAGGGGCCTTGCTTGTTCCTAGAAATCAATACAACGGGAGCAGTTTTTGTTTTGTTTGTTTGCTTTGGCGCCCGGCTGGTGTGGCTCAGTGGATAGAGCGTCAGCCTGTGGACGGAGGGGTCCCGGGTTCGATTCCCGGTCAAGGGCACAGGCCCGGGTTGTGGACTTGATCCCCAGGAGGGGGCGTGCAGGAGGCAGCCGATCCAGGATTCTCTCTCATCCTGGATGTTTCTCTCTCTCTCCCTCTCTCTTCATCTCTCTCTAAAAAACAAAACATTAAAAAAAAAAACAGCCACAGAGAGGGGTGGGTAGAGCCTGGGAGGAGGGAGGAAAGGAGAGACATCTGTCATACGATCGATGTATATAAAATCCTAAGTGGCCGTCTGACTGTTCGACCGTTCAACCAGTAGCTATGACGTGCACTGACCACCAGGGGGCAGACGCCCTGATCAGTAGCTATGATGTGCACTGACCACCAGGGGGCAGACGCTCCGAGTGGTAGCTATGATGTGCACTGACCACCAGGGGGCAGACGCCCTGACCGGTAGCTATGATGTGCACTGACCACCAGGGGGCAGACGCTCCGAGTGGTAGCTATGATGTGCACTGACCACCAGGGGGCAGACGCTCCGAGTGGTAGCTATGATGTGCACTGACCACCAGGGGGCAGACGCTCCGACTGGTAGCTATGACGTGCACTGACCACCAGGGGGCAGACGCTCCAACCTGCAACCGAGGTCCATGGCCTTATCCGGAATTGAACCCGGGACTCTTCCGTCTGCGGGCGGATGCTCAATCCACTGAGCCACACTGGCCCGGGCTCTCCTGGCTCCTGTGAGCCAATCCTGTCTTTCTGGGGCCGGGCCCACATCCCCCTTCAAACACTCAGGACAGAAGAAAAAAACAACACACATCTGAATACCTTCTCCTCACAATCTAGAACCCCGAGTCGGACCTGTCCCTCCTACCCTCCCCCCCCCGAACTCTCACCGTTGGATAAAAGAGGAGGCCTCCCTGAGCACGAGGGACGTCGTCCTGGCGAAGTCCATGGGCTGCTCCGTGATCCGGTGGTTCCTCATCAGGAAGCAGTCTGCGTGGACGATCAGCACGCCCAGGGCGTGCGAAGAGATCAAGGACAAGGTGGCCGCAAGGGTCGACCAGATGACGGGTGCCCACGAGACCGAGAGGAGGCGGGCGCGCTTCCCGGCGGCGAGGGTCAGGGCCGCGCAGGCCGCGATCTGCGCGCCCACGCGGAGCGGGCGCTCCAGGCCGGCGCGCTTCTCCGAAAGATCCCAGTGGGCACAGTCGCCCATCATGGAGAAGGGCATCCCGTAGAAATGGTCGAATCCGTGGTGGAGGGGGTGGTGGCAGTGATCGGTCGAGGATTCGCAGTTGAGACCGAGGTGCCATTTTCCTACAAAAGCGAAAAAGGGAGGTGTGTATGGCCGGCCCCGGGGTGGCTCATTGGTGGAGTGCTGACCTAGGAACCAGGAGGTCACGGTTCGATTCCCGGTCGAGGGCACCTGTCCGGGGTGGCGGGCTCGATCCCCAGCGGGAGGCGTGCTAGAGGCAGCCGATCCATGATTCTCTCTTATCATTCATGTTTCTCTCTCTCCCTCTCCTTTCCTCTCTGAAATCAATAAAAATATTTAAAAAATAAATCATAAAAAAATTATTACTGTAACAGAGTGATCGTGATAACTTGGTCTCATTTCAAGAAATTATTATTTTTTAAAAATATATATTTTATTGATTTTTTTTTTTTTAACAGAGAAGAAGGAAGAGGGATAGAGAGTCAGAAACATCGATGAGGGAGAAACATCCATCAGCTGCCTCCTGCATGCCCCCTACTGGGAATGTGCCCGCCACCCAGGTCCATGCCCTTGACCAGAATCGAACCCGGGACCCTTGAGTCCACAGGCCGACGCTCTATCCACGGAGCCAGACCGGTGAGGGCTCATTTCAAGAAATTATTGTCCTTGCCTGGCCGGTGTGGCTCAGTGGTTGAGCGTTGACCTATGAACCAGGAGGTCACGGTTCGATTCCCGGTCGGGGCACGTGCCCGGGTGGTGGGCTGGATCCCCAGGAGGGGGTGCTGTGGTTCTTCATCAGAAAGCAGTCCGTGCGGCCCTCACTGGTGTGGCTCAGCGGATAGAGAGTCGGCCTGCGGACTGAGAGGTTCCAGGTTCTATTCCGGTCAAGGGCATGGACCTGGGTTGCGGGCACATCCCCAAGTGGGGGCGTGCAGGAGGCCGCTGATCGATGTTTCTCTCTCATCAATGTTTCTAACTGTCTATCCCTCTCCCTTCCTCTCTGTAAAAAAAACCAATAAAATATATTAAAAAAAAAAAAAAGCAGTCCGTGTGAACGATTGGCACCGCCAGGGCTTGCGAAGAGATAAAGAACAAGGTGGCCACAATGATCGACCAGATGAGGGGCACCCACCAGATGGAGACGCAGCGGCGGGTGCATCTCCGTGCAGGCCGTGACTGGCACACAGACGTTGTTTCCCTCTCTCTCTCTCTCTCTCTCTCTCTCTCTCTCTCTCTCTCTCCGTCTCCCTTCTGCTCTCTGAAACCCATGAACACACATGAGAAAAGAAATAAAAAGAGAAATGACCTTCCGGAAGCTTGGAAACACACGCACCTATCAGTCCCGTGGTGTAGCCCCGGCCTTTCAGGATCTTCGCGAACGTCGTCTCATTGGCGGGAAGGCCTCCCGGGACCGCCGTCCACTGGAGAACGCGGGAGCCGTCGCTGGACGCCATGCCTTTCGGGGAAGGGTTTTGTTTTCAAACAAACGGTACGGGTCACGCGCTGATTTTCTATCCTTGTCATTGCGTTTTTGTTTTTTGTTTTTTTTTTTCACTTAAAAAATTTGTATTTTCCAATTACAATTCACCGTCTGTATTAGACACCAGTGGCCCGGTGCACGGATCCGGGCACACTTGAAAGGGAATTGGCCAGAAGGAAGATGCGTGCGGTCATTACGTGACGGCAAAAAAAAGTTACGTCAAAAGGGTACATGCAATACACAGCCTTATAAAATTAAAACACGCGTGCGGTTGGCGCCGAAGAGAGCTTCATGTGTATCACCCGTGTGCGAGTCAACATTCATTTTTAAATTGCTAGTGCGTGTCCTATGTACCAGCCGGTCGGTCAGACAGACGGTCGGCTGGACAGATGGTCGGTCACTTAGCCTTTTACATATATTGCTGAGTTTCAGATGTATGAGTTTCAGCATGGTGGCTAGACAGGTATATATATTTTATAAAGTGAACCCCCAATATTTCCAGGGTCCACCTGGCCTTATACATAGTTATTACAATACTAGAGGCCCAGTGCACGAAATTTGGGCCCTCTCGGGTGGGGAGGGTCCCACAGCCCAGATGGCGAGAGGGCGCAGGCCAGGCCGAGGGACCCCACGGGTGCACGATTAGGGCCAGGGAGGGACATGGGAGGTCAGCCAGCTGGGGAGGGACCGTGGGAGGGCTCCAGGGTGTGTCTGGCCCGTCTCGCTCAGTCCCGATCGGCCGGACCCCAGCAGCAAGCTCACCTACGGGTCGCAGCGTCTGCCCCCTGGTGGTCAGTGCATGTCCTAGCGAGTGGTTGAGCGACCTTAGTATATTATTAGCAGACTAGAGGGCCCGGTGCATGAAATTTGTGCATGGGGGGGGGGGTGGGGGTGTCCCTCCGCCCGTGCTGCACCTTCTCCAATCTGGGATATCCCTCTTGCAATCCGGGAATGCTGGCTCCTAACCGCTCACCTGCCTGCCTGCCTGATCACCCTCAACTGCCCTCCCCTGCCAGCCTGCTCACCCCCAACTGCCCGCCCTCCCCCCCAGCTGGCCTGCTCGCCCCCAACTGCCCACTGCTGCTGGCCTGCTCACCCCCAACTGCCCCCCACTGCCAGCCTGCTTGCCCCCAACTGCCCCCCCTGCCAACCTGATCACCCCCAATGGCCCCCCTCCCACCGGCCTGATCCCCCACAACTGCCCCTACCTGCCGGCCTGACCACCCCTAACCACCTCTGCCTTTGCCCCCCCACCATGGGCGTTGTCCCGGTCTAATTAGCATATTACCCTTTTATTAGTATAGATTACGCTTTGATTGGTCGACCAGACGACCGGATGCTTAGCAGATGAGGCTTTTATCATATAGGATTATCACGGTATTCGTTAGCCTGTACTGCACATCCCTGTGGCCCATTCAGGAACTGCCCACCTGTACTTCCGAAGCCTCTCCCCCCTTTTTCACCCACGCCCCGCCCCCCAGACCCCTCCCGTCCGGTCTGATCTCAGCGTCTACGAGGCTGTTTCTGTTTTGTTCACTTATTTTGTTCTTCGGATTCCGCATGGAAGTGAAATCATACGGTATTTGTGTTTCTCTGTTTGAATTAATTCCCTGAGCATCATACCCTCCAGGTCCATCCACGTGGTCACAAATGCTAAGATTTCATTCTGTTTTGTTTTTTTTTTGGCCAAGTAATAGTCTATTACACAGAGAGATGATAAATATAGATATAGAAATAGATATAGATACAGACACAGATACAGATATAGATACAGATATAGATATATAGCTGTAGATATACAGATATAGATATAGATACAGATATAGATATAGATACATAGATGTAGATATAGAAATAGATACAGATATAGATATAGATATATAGATATATAGATATAGATATAGAGATGTAGATGTAGATATAGATACAGCTATAGATATGGGTATGTAGATGTAGATATAGATATAGATATAGATATGTAGATGTAGATATAGATATAGATATGGAGGTAGCATAGAAATAGAGTGATAGATATAAATATACGTATAGATATAGATACATATAGATATGTAGATGGGCTTAGATATATAGATATAGAGACACAGAGATGTAGATATAGATATAGATATATAGATAGAGATAGATAGAAATAGATATAGATATAGAAATATAGCTATATACAGATATAGAGGTAGAAATAGGTATAGATATAGGTAGAGATACAGATACATATAGATATAGGTATATAGATATAAGTATACACAGAGATGTAGATATAGATATGTAGCTAGTGATATAGAGATAGGTATAGGTAGATATAGATATATAGATAGATATGGACATAGATATAGCTATATAGATGTAGATATAGAGAGATAGATATAGATAGAGATGTATAATAGATATAGATATATCACATCTTTATGCACTCATATATTGATGGGAATATTTTTTATCATAATTATTATTAGGATCAAATTTGGAATACGGGGTGAGCCCTGGCTAGGTGGCTAGGCTGGTGGGAGCATCGTCCCATACAGCAACCGATGGATGTTTCTCTCCCTCTTCCCCTCTTCCTTCCGCTCTCTCTAAAAATCAATAAAAATATAACCTCGCATAAGGATTAAAAGTAAGTATATGGGGTCCTAGCCGGTTTGGCTCAGTGAATAGAGCATCGGCCTGCAGACTGAAGGGTCCCGGGTTCGATTCCCGGTCAAGGGCATGTACCTGGGTTGTGGGCTCATCCCCAGTAAGGTGGTGTGCAGGAGGCAGCCGATCTATGATTCTCTCTCATCATGGATGTTTCTCTCTCTCCCTCTCCCTTTCTCTCTGAAATCAGTAAAAAAATATCTACATATCTATATGTCTATATATCTATATATTTATATATCTTTGTATCTATGTATCTATATATCTATGTATCTATATATATCTACATATCTACATCTATATATATCTATAAATCTATATCAATATCTATCTATCTATCTATCTATCTATATATGTGGGAGAGTTGGATCATTCTTTGCCACTGTATTGGACAACCCACAGATTATGTTTATTTATTTAAAAAATATTTTTATTGACTGCAGAGAGGAATGGAGAGAGAGAAACATCAATGATGAGAGAGAATCATGGACCGGCTGCCTCCTGCACGCCCCCTACTGGGGATCGAGCCCGCAACCCCGGGCCTGTGCCCTTGACCGGGAACCGAACCCATAACCTCCTGGTTCCTAGGTCAACGCTCAACCCCTGAGCCAGCCGGCCGGGCAGGACCCACCGTTTAACACCCGGATGAGAGAAGTTAGAGGGAGCACAAGGAAGGACTCACCGGATCGCACAGGGTACCTGCCCGTTAGGAAGGCAGCTCGGCTCGGGGTGCAGACGGAAGCCGCGGCGAGGTGCTGGGTGAGCCGCACGCCGTCCTGGGCGAGGCGGTCGATGTTCGGAGTCCTGTGGAAGGGACATGAGAATCATTTCATTCCTTCAGCAAAGGAAACAGTGTTTCCCCATCAATATCTGAGGGTCAACCTTGAATACACGAAGGTGGCTCAGCCAGGGTGGCTCAGGGGTTGAGCGTCGACCTGTGACCCAGGAGGTCACAGTTCGATTCCCGGTCAAGGGCACCTGCCAGGGTTGCGGGCTCCATCCCCAGTAGGGGGCGTGCTGGAGGCAGCTGATCCATGATTCTCTCTCATCATTGGTGTTTCTCTCTCCCTCTCCTTTCCTTGCTCTCTAAAATGAATAAAAAAAAAAAGCTAATCTTACGTTTTTAAAATATATTTTCATTTTTAAATCACACCATGACTTCCTGGTTCATAGGTTGATGCTCGACCACTGAGGAACACCAGCCAGGCAAAACATGCTAATCTTAAGAAAAAAATAAGAAAGAACAAAAAAGAAAAAGAAAGATAGAAAGAAAAAAATGAAGAAGAAAGAAAAAAAAAAGAAGGAAAAAAGACAGAAAAAAGAAAAAGAAAGAAAAAAGAAAGAAGAAAGGAAAGAAAAACAAACATAGACAGAAAGAAAAGAAAAAAGAAAGAAAAAGAAAAAGACAGAAAGAAGGGAAGGAAAGAACGAGAATGAAAAAGAAAGAAAAAATGAAAAAGAAGGAAAAGGAAAAAAGAGAAAGAAAGAAAAAAGAAAAAGAAAGACAGAAAGAAAAAAAGGAAGAAATAAAGAAAAAAAGAAGGAAGGAAGGAAGGAAGGAAGGAAGAAAGAAAGAAAGAAAGAAAGAAAGAAAGAAAGAAAGAAAGAAAGAGAAACTGCCCCCGCATGGGACGCATTTGAGCTGGGGATGTTGCGAGCCCCGGAAGATAGCGGGATGCGGGGTGTTTAGGGGCGTGTGCAGAATTTTCTTAACATCGGCCTTGGCTGTTTCCAGGGTCAGATGCATCATCAGGGGTCCCCCCCCCATTGGGGCAATACTCTGCGAGGTGCAGGGGGGCGGGAGGTGCTCTCCTTCTTGCCTGATGGTGCCATTGCCATAGCAGCCAACGTCCCCGATGCCAAGGTCATCCGCCATCAGCAGAAGGATGTTGGGACGTGAGTTGGATACATCCCTACCGTCGGTCGGCCTCGAACCCAGGATGCCGATGGTCACAGCCAGCCAGGCCCTGCAAAGCAAGCTGACAAAGCCATGCTTAGCGTGTCTTTCCCCCCGCCTCATTGATTTCAGAGAGGAGAGAGAGAGAGAGAGAGAGAAACATCCGTGAGGAGAGAGAATCATGGATCGGCTGCCTCCTGCACGCCTCCTACTGGGGATCGAGCCTGCAACCCAGGCATGTGCCCTTGACCAGGAATCGAACCCAGGACCCTTCAGTCCACAGGCCGATGCTCTATCCACTGAGCCACACCAGCTACAGCTAAATCATACTCTTTTTAAAATATATTTTTACCAAAGGCCCCGGTGCACGAATTCATGCACCAGTGGGGTCCCTCGGCCTGGCCTGAGGGATTGGGCTGAAACCGGCTCTCCAAGATGCCCTGAGGGGTCCCAGATGGCGAGAGGGCGCAGGCCAGGGTGAGGGACCCCACCGGTGCACGATCGGGGCCAGGGAGGGACGCGGGAGGTTGGCCAGCTGGGGAGGGACTGTGGGAGGGCTCCAGGGTGTGTCCGGCCCATCTTGCTCAGTCCCGATTGGCCAGACCCCAGCAGCAAGCTAACCTATCAATCTCAGTGTCTGTCCCCTGGTGGTCAATGCACGTCATAGCGAGCAGTTGAGAGGCCTTAGCATACCATTAGCATATTACGCTTTGATTGGTTGAACGGCCGACTGGTCAACCAGACACTTAGCATAGTAGGCTTTTATTCTATAGGATGGATGTCAGAGAGGAAGGGAGAGAGAGAGAGAGAAACATCCATGAGGAGAGAGAATCATGGATCGGCTGCCTCCTGCACATCCCACACTAGGGATCGAGCCCACCATCCGGGCGTGTGCCTTTGACCGGGAATCAAACCAGGACCTCCCGGTTCATAGGTTGACGCTCAACCACGGAGCCACAAGCAATACACCGTGTTGTTATTGGTGCATTTGGGTAACAGGGACATGGAGCCAGGAGGAGGCCAAATGGGAGGCTTGTGACTGCTCTGCATCCCTTCTTACCTGGAGCATTCCGGATGTAACATGTTCTCCTTCACACTTCTGATGTCCTGTGAGGAGGAAAGAGATCCGTTATCACACAGGTGGCCGATCCATGATTCTCTCTCATCATGGATGTTTCTCTCTCTCTCCGCCTTCCTCTCTGACATCAATAAAAAAACACATGGAGTGGCCAGATGCTGATGATCTCTAAACACCTAATCCTCTGACCACTCCGTGTCCGTCCTATAGAATAAAAGGCTCATATGCACACGGTCCCCTCGACCAGGAGTTCAACCAGCAGGTAGACCAGCCAACCGCCCATGTCCCCTCCCCCTGGCCAGGCTGGCCGGACCCCACCCATGCATGAATTCATGCACCGGGCCTCTAATATATATAAATACACACACACACACACACACACACACACACACACACACACTGAGTGGCCAGATTATTCAGATTATTATGCGTTCAGAGATCATAATAATCTGGCCACTCAGTGTATATCTATGAAGAAAGAAAATTATCCTTAAAATCCTTTTAATCTTGAAATAGTAATGTTTATTGCAGGAAACCTTATCATATGTAAGATCGTTTTTCTTGAAATATTGAGGCTTATTGCATGTAACATGATTATACTTAAAATTATTTTTCTTGAAATAAAAAAAATAAATTCAAACCAGAAAAAAAAAAAAAAGATAAAAAATCACTTGCCGTAGCCTGTTTGGCTCAGTGGATAGAGTGTCGGCCTGCAGACTAAAGGTCCCGGGTTCGATTTCCGGTCAAGGGCACATGCCCGGGTTGCGGGCTCCATCCCCAGCAGGGGGCGTGTAGGAGGCAGCCGATCCATGATTCTCTCTCCTCATGGATGTTTCTCTCTCTCTCTCTCTCTCCCCCCTCTCCCTTCCTCTCTGATATCAATAAAAATATATTTTCAAATGTCCTATAGAATTAAAGCCTAATATGCAAATTGTCCCCTCGATCAGGAGTTCGACCAGGAGTTCGACTGGGAAGGGGGAGGCAGGGCGGGCTGGCCAGCCACCCTCGGCCCCTCCCCCTGGCCGGCTCTGCTCCCGATTACCCCCCTCCCCCCCCCATCAGAGCTGGGCTGTCTGGACCCCACCTGGGCAACGAATTCATGCACCTGGCCTCTAGTGTACATATATATATGTATTTTTTTTTTAAAGTTGACAACCTTAAAAAAAAAACAAGAGGAAAACGAGCCAAACAATTTAAAATATTGATTTCTTTTCTTTTCTTTATTATCATTTAAAAAAAATATATTGATTTCTTAATTTGGGGTTGGAAAAGTGGGGTGGGAGCACCTTCCACAGGGGGACATCTTCTACACGGAAGAAAGGGGGTGTGTTGAAAAGAAAAGAAAAGAAAGAAGGGAAGAGAGCCCTCACCGGCGTGGCTCCGTGGACAGAGCGTCGGCCTGGCGGACGGAAGGGTCCCGGGTTCGATTCCCGGTCGAGGGCCCGGACCTGGGTGGCGGGCACCTCCCCAGTGTGGGGGGCGTGCGTGCAGGAGGCAGCGGATGGATGTGTCTCTCTCTCCCCCTCTCCCTTCCTCTCTGTAAAAAAAAGAAAAGAAAAAAAATCAATAAAATAGATGAAAAGAAAAGAAATAAAAGTAGCAGAGAGGAGCCCGGACCGGAGGCCGGGAGGACAAGAGAAGGCGTTCAGGCTACAAGCTTGAACCTCGACGGTGAAGGAGGTCTGCAGACCTACCGCCTAGGCAGCGGGGCCCGCGATCCGGTGACACTAACGACCCCCCCGCCAACCCCTCCGGCCCCAAGGAGCTGAGAGAGGCGCTGTAAACCCAAGAAGGGCCATTCTGGAACATTCCGAAGCTCTTTGCTCTTCCCACAGTTGCCAATCGCCTTGCATAACCTCCAAGCATTTGCAAACATGTGTGTGTGTGTGTGTGTGTGTGTGTGTGTGTGTGTGTGTGTGTGTAGGAGACTCGCCCGGTGTTACCTGTCCGTGGCGTCTCCGGCTTAAGAAAAGCAGATACCTCTGTAGCCTGGCCAGGCCTGGCGTGGCTCAGGGGTTAAGCAGGAACCCAGGAACCAGGAGGTCAGGGTTCGATTTCCCGTCCAGGGCAACAGGCCCGGGCTGTGGGTTCGAGCCCCAGGAGGGGGCCGTGCAGGAGGCAGCCGGTCCATGCTTCTCTCTCTCTCTCCCTTCCTCTCTGAAATAAATTAAAGAATATATTAAAAAATAGTGCATGAGCCCTAGCTGGTGTGGCTCAGTGGATAGAGCACCGGCCTGCAGACTGAAGGGTCCCGGGTTCGATTCCCGGTCAAGGGCATAGGCCCGGGTTGCGGGTTCGATCCCCAGGAGGGGAGCGTGCAGGAGGCAGCCGGTCCATGATGCTCTCTCATCACGGATGTTTCTCTCTCTCTCTCTCTCTCTCCCTTTGTCTCGGAGATCCATACAAACATCGATAACACTAAAAGGGTGCTATGCTCATCAGACCGGATGTCCTTCCGGACGTCATTCCGGACAAAGCCGGGGCCAGAGAGAAGCCAGGGCGGGTCCTGGGTGGCCTCCGGGCGGCCCCAGGAGGGAAGCGGCCTCGGGTTCGGGTGCTGGAGGGAAGGCCGACTCCCGCACGCATTTTCACGCGTCGGTCATTTCGCTCTGAATTCCGGGCCAGGAGGGAAGGATCGGTCTGCTCTCTGGCTGCGGCCCAGACCCAGGGCGTCTGCCAGACGCTTGGCCCTGTGCCCCGCTGGGGTTTTCACCCCCCCCCCCCAAACCCAACTCCTCTTTTTGCAAAATAACCTAGTGCCTTCCCTTTTCCCTCACTTCTTTTTTTTATTTAAAAATAAAAAAATATATATATATTTTTTTCTGGTTGCTTCTACGGCACCTCACTGGGCCAGCTATTTCCACATTTCCTTTTTTTATTTTCCCTCTCCCCCGGGAAAAAAATATAATCTATCCGTGCAAAAGCCAACCGACCGGAATGACCGAAATGATTGGTCGAGAGTGGCCGGCCAACCTCCCGCGGCCCCTCCCCCCCTTCCCTCCGGGCGAGCTGGCCTGACCCCACGGGTGCATGAATTCGCGCACCGGCCCTCTAGTTTATCAATAAAATCTCAGGAAGAAATCAGGTAAACAAACAAACAAAAAAAATAGGACAGAAATACCTGCTTTCTATGGAGTCAAAAAAATAAAAACAATTCCACGCACACTGAATATGAATTTTCACGACAACACAAGAACAGGAATGCAACGTTTTAAAAATAATCTCCGTGAGCCCAGCTGGCGTGGCTCCGTGGCTGAGCACAGAGCTAGGAACCAGGAGGTCCCGGGTTCGATTCCCTGGTCCAGGGCACAGGCCCGGGGTGGCGGGCTGGATCCCCAGGAGGGGGCGTGCAGGAGGCAGCCGATCCATGATTCTCTCTCCTCATGGATGTTTCTCTCTCTCCTTCTCCCTTCCTCTCTGACATCAATGAAAACATATTTAAAAAAATAATAAAAATAAACAAAAAAGGACAAATCAACTCCAAGTTTAAACAAAATAAATGTGAACGGCCCCAAACATGAAGAGGAATCAAACATTTAAAAAATCAACTCCATGGCCCTAGCCGGTGTGGCTCCGTGGACAGAGCGTCGGCCTGCGGACGGAAGGGTCCCGGGTCCGATTCCGGTCCAGGGCATGGACCTGGGTGGCGGGCACATGCCCAGTGTGTGTGTGTGTGTGTGTGTGTGTGTGCAGGAGGCAGCTGACGGATGTTTCTAACTCTCTATCCCTCTCCCTTCCTCTCTGTAAAAAAAAAAAAATCAATGAAATTTGTATTTTTAGAAAATAAAATAAATAAAAATAAAGATCGTCTCCATGATGTGGCAGCTCCTCCCCTCACTGCTGGAGGCCCATTGGCTGGTTTAAGCTTAGGAAACCCTTAACTTGGACGGTTCTATCACATTTCATTTATTTTTTTAATTTAAAAATATATATAACAATAGGGGTGTCGTGGGCCTAGAGTGGGGGGGGGGCTGGAGGGGGTCCGGGGGGGGAGCATATGCAATACTTTCAACATTAAAAAAATTATTTTTCATTTATTTTCAAGGGAGACGATCTTACATATCGTCACGTCACATGCAGTAAACATGAATACCTCAAGAGAAACGATTTTTTAAATTAATTTATTATTTTTTTAAGTTAAATCTTTATTGTCCAGATGATTACAAATTGTTCCTCTTTTATCTCACGGCCCTCCCCCCCCATAGCTCCCCTCCACCCGGTTCCCACCCCACCCCATGGCCTTACCCTGCCCCCTCACTGTCCTCACCCGTAGGGGTATGATTTTTTTTTTTTGGTCCAAGAAAAACGATCTTCAACATAATAATGGTACGTGCAGCCAGCAGGAATGCCTCAAGCCAAAACGGTTCTGAATGTGACAAGGCTCCACGCAATCAACACCGATGACTCAAGGAAAACGACCTTAAGTACCATAAAAATATCACGGGCAGCAAACATTCATACTTCAAGAATCAAAGGATTTCCAGTATAATAATAAAGGAGGATTGTTATTTTTTAAAAAATAAAATAAATCATTCCCAGGGCGCACGCACTGTACCCAGCCGTCGCGGGGTGCTGGCCCCCCGCCCCCTTACCCGCCGTCCCCCCCCCCCCCCAAAAAAAAACCTCAGTGAGTTACCTGGACATGTGAGTGAGCTGGCTCCCTGCTTGCAGGAGCTGGAGGTCGGCTTGCCTCCGGGGCCCCACCACGCATGCGCAGTGGGTGCTGACTCACTCTCCAAACACACAAGGCATCCAGCCCCCCCCCCCACACACACACCCCGGGGCGGTTTGGCTCAGTGGATAGAGCGTCCGCCTGAGGACTCGGATGGTCCCGGGTTCGATTCCCTCAGTGCCCAGGTGGCGGGCTCGATTCCCCAGTAAGGGGGAGGGGGGACGTGCAGGTCAATGAAAATAATTTAAATAAACAAAAAAAGAATTGCAGCGATGAAAAGAATAGGTACAATGAATTAAATGAAGAATTCCAATCTAAATCATAGAGCTTCGGCCTGCGGACTGGGGGGTCCCGGGTTCGACTCCCTGAATGCCCGGGTTGTGGACTGGATCTCCAGTAGGAAGCACGCAGGAGGCGGCCGATCCAGGATTCTCTCTCCTCATGGATGTTTCTCTCTCTCTTTCTCTCCGAAATAAATCATAATAAAAAAAATAAAATAAAATGAACTCACTGCCACCATTTCTATCTCTGTAAAAACAATAAGCAACATATGTACCTCTGTCTCTGTCTCCCTTCCTCTCCGAAATCAATAAAACGATATTTTATATGAAAATACACACGGAGTGGCCAGATGAGGATGATCTCTGAATGCATAATAATCATCTGGCCACTCCGTGTCCGTCCTATAGAATAAAAGGCGAATAGGCACATGGTCCCCTCGACCAGGAGGTCGACCAGCAGGCCGGCCGGCCAACCGCCCATGTCCCCTCCCCCTGGCCAGGCTGGCCGGACCCCACCCATGCACGAATTCATGCACCGGGCTTCTAATATATATATATATATATACACACACACACACACACACACACACACACACACACACATATATATATGTATATATATATTTATATATTGAGTGGCCAGATTATTATGGGTTCAGAGATCACCATCATCTGGCCACTGAGAATATATGATAAGAAACAAGAATCCCAGCACCAGCCAGTTTGGCTCAGTGGATAGAGCGTCCGCCTGCTGTCAGGGTCCCGGGTTCGATTCCCATCTGGGGCACCTACCTCGGTTGCCGGTAGGAATCCCCCCCACCCCCCGCCGCATCCGTGGGTTTCCTCTCGCGTCGATGTTTCTCTCTGTCTCCCCCCTCCTCCCTTCCTCTCTCTCTCTCTCTAAAAATCCAACAGAAGAGAGAGGGTCGTTTCGGGAGTGGGCGAAGGCTCTGTTTTAGGAAAATAACAATAATAATAAAAGGAAAAATTCAATAGAAGGAAAAGAAACGCAAAATAACGCCGGGCGAGGAGGGGGGAACAGCAGCAAGCACACAGAATTGCCGAGGATCCGGATGGAGTTTTCAGAGAAACAGCAGGGCATTTCCTCCGGGGCCATCCGTCTGGAAGGAACCGTGTCCTTCACACGGGAATGCTGGCCTCTCTCAGAACACTGGCTCCTTTCTTCCCAGGGAGCCGGGACCGCCCCGCCTTCCCCCCACTCAGAAGGAAAAAATAACAAATAAAAGGCATGGCTGGCTGCCCTCAAACCCACAGAACAGTTCGCTTGACCATTTTGTAGGTTTTTAAAAAATTTATTTATTATTATTATTATTATTATTGGTGTGTGTGTGTGTGTGTGTCTGTGTGTGTGCGTGTGCGCGCTTTTGTTCTATTTATTTTTTACTTACTTTCTTTCTTTATATTATAGATTTATTTTTCATTTTATTTTATTTATTTTTTAAATATGAAGACATAAGAAGGGGCAGGAGTGGCCAGGGAGAGTGCAAGGGAGGGACATAGGAGACGTATACTTTTCTTTTTTTTTCCTCCTTCTTTTTAGGAAGTTTCGGACTGAAAAATTTTCTTGATACATTTTATTTTTTTAATTAGTTAATTTATGTTATTTCCAGCAAAGCGATTTTAAGTATATTGCTACATGCGACACACATTGACATTTTAAGAAAAACGATCTTAGATATAACAATACATGCGCTAAACATAAATATTTCTAGAAAAACGATCTTAAATATAGTAATAAATGCACTAAACATAAATATTTCTAGAAAAACGATTTTAAATATATTGCTACGTGCAACAAATATTGACATCTTAAGAAAAACGATCTTAAATATAATAACACATGCACTACACAAATATTTCTAGAAAAACGGTTTTAAATATAATAATGTTTCTTGCAATAAGCATTGACATTTTAAGAGAAACTATCTTAAATATGGTAATATTACATGCACTAAACATAAATATTTCTAGAAAAACAATTTTAAATATAGTTACATGCAATATCTTCTTCATATCTCAAGAAAACTGTGTTAAATGTAATAATATTACATGCAATGAACATGCATATTTTAAGAAAAACAATCTTAAATATAATAATACATGCACTAAACATAAATATTTCTGGAAAAACCATTTTAGATATAATGTTACATGCAATAAGCATTCCTATTTCAAGAAGGAAAAAAGGATTTTAGGTAATAATATTACCAAAACTGTGCTAACAGAGTATGATAGGAAATATTAAAAACCTGCAAATCACAGGATTCCTTCTGTTATATTCTAAAATATTCCCCCCCGCTCACCCCCCCGTTCTATTCTTATTCGACAGCTTATATGGAGGCATACACTTTTCAACAATAACGAATTTAAATGTAAAAAAATAATTAAAAGAAATAAAAAAATAAAATAAAGACACGTAAGCCTGGCCGGTGTGGCTCAGTGGATAGAGCGTCGCCCTGTGAACCGAAGGGTCCCGGGTTCGATTCCCGGTCCAGGGCACGGACCTGGGTGGCAGGGCTCCTCCCCGGCCCGGGCCCTGGTCGGGGCAGGTGCAGGAGGCAACCCCTCCATGGGTCTCTGTCACCTCGATGTTTCTCTCTGTCTCTCCCTCTCTCTCCCGCTCTCTCTCTAAACATCAATGGGAAAATATCCTCGGGGGAGGATTGAAAAAATAATAAGAAGAAAGACACAGAAACATACAAGTTCATTAGTCCATCTCTCCCCACCCATAAGCCGTGGGCCACAGACAATGGGGTGGTTAGGGT
>JAPDVU010000016.1:507500-530000 GCA_026230045.1 Corynorhinus townsendii
AGACGATGGAGAGGAATGAGTTCATCCCTAAATGACTATGTAGCCACTGTCCGGGGAGGTAGGCGGTGTTTAACTGTAAAAAAAAAAAAAAAAAATTAAAAAAATGATTGACAGACTCTGGCCGGGCCTGACCCTGATACCTGAGTACGTACTTAACGTTAATCCACCAGAGGAGGGGAGCTCAGAGCCCCGAGCCTCCAGTTCGCCAATGCCGGAGACGGACGGACGGCCGTGTTGAGTGAGTAAGATTCTCTCATTTTTCCCCATTTCCGTGCGCACGCGTGGTCTGTGGGGTCCAGGGCGGAGAGGCGAGTGTTCGTTTTATTACTTACTAGAGGCCCGGTGCATGCAATTTGTGCATGGTGGTGGTGGTGGTGGTGGTGGTGGTGGGGGCGGGGGGTGTCCCTCAGCCCAGCCGGCACCCTCTCCAATCCGGGACCCCTCAGGGGATGTCCAGCTGCTGGTTTAGGCCCGATCCCGGCCTAAACTGACAGTTGGACATCCCTGTCACAATCCAGGACTGCTGGCTCCTAACCGCTCACCTGCTTGCCATCCTGATACCCCTAACTGCTCTCCCCTGCCTGCCTGATCGCCCCTAACTGCTCCCCTGCCATCCTGATACCCCTAACTGCTCTCCCCTGCCTGCCTGATCGCCCCTAACTGCTCCCCTGCCATCCTGATACCCCTAACTGCTCTCTCCTGACTGCCTGATTGCCCCTAACTGCTCTCCCCTGCAGGCCTGATCGCCCCTAACTGCTCTCTCCTGCAGGCCTGATTGCCCCTAACTGCTCTCCCCTGCCGGCCTGATCGCCCCTAACTGCCTCTGCCTCGGCCCCACCACCGTGGCTTTGTCCGGAAGGATGTCTGGAAGATGTCCGGTCTAATGAGCACATTACCCTTTTACTAGTATAGATTTTTTTTTTTATTTAAAACATTTTAACACACACAGGATGAGAGTGAAGGGATGAAGAAAAATTGTCCGTGCAAATGGAAAAGCAACAAAGCAAAACTGGGGTAGCAATGCTCACATACAACGGAACAGACTTTAAAAAGCATCACGCTGAGCGAGATAAGCCGGTCGGAGCAAGATCAATGTCACAGGATCTCACTCATTTGTGGAGCATAATTCACTGAACAACGTAAACTGATGAACAAAAATAGAGCCAGAGGGGAAAATATTCTAGGCGATACTAGAAGTAATCCTGTGATTTGCAGATTTTTAAATATTTCCTACCACTTTTGTGACATCAGAATATGTTAGTACAGTTTTGGTAACATTATTATATTTAAAATCCTTTCATTCTTGAAACATTAATGTTTCCTGCATGTAATATTATTACTTGTAAGATCATTATTTTCTTGAATAATTGGTGTTTAATGCATGTCCCATCATCATACTTAAAGTCATATTTCTTGAGATATGAATGCTTGTTGTGTGTAACATTATTATAATTATGATCATTTTTCTTGAAATGTTTTTTTTAAATGTGAAATAGTTGCTAAAGAAAACAAAAAGAGATTTGAAAAAAAAGTCTTATATTTTATTCCTCATGTTTTCTTCTAGAATTTTTATGGTTTTGAGTCTAACATTAAAGTCTTTAATCCACTTTGAGTTTAAAAAATTTTTAAAAAATATATGTTTATTGATTTCAGAGAGGAGGGAAGAGGGAGAGAGAGATAGAAACATCCGTGATGAGAGAGGATCATGGATCGGCTGCCTCCTGCATGCCCCTTGCTAGGGATTGAGCCCACAACCCGGGTCTGTGCCCTTGACTGGATTCGAACCCAGTACCCTTCAGTCCACAGGCCGACGCTATAACCACTGAGCCAAACTGGCTAGGGCAAGTATTTGTGTTATTAAATCAGCGCATCAGCTCTCTCCCTCCCTCTCTCACTCTCTGTCTCTGTCTCTCTCTTTCTCTTTCTCTCTGTCATTTTCTGGAATTTTTCGTAAGTGGAATTTTGCAATATAATGTTGTCTGTCTGGCCTCTTTCCCTCAGCACACGCATTTCCAGATGCATGACTGATCTTGTCTGAACCAATAGCTTATTCCTCTTCTTTTTTAAAAAATCCTCTCCTGGGGATATTGTTTTTCCCATTGATTTCTGGAGAGAGATGGAAGGGAGGGAGGAGAGAGAGAGAGAGAGAGAGAGAGAGAGAGAGAGAGAGAGAGAGAGAGAGAGAGAGAGAGAGAGAGAGAGAACCATTGATGTGAGAGAGACACATTGATTGGCTGCCTTCCCATAGAAGATGGTCCAGCCCTGATGAATGTCAACAGTGCTGAGTGAAGAATCCTGACTGTCTATCTTGTATCTCTCAATCCATTATCTATCTATCTATCTATCTATCTATCTATCTATCTATCTATCTATCTATCTATCCATCCATCCATCCATCTATCATCTATCTATCTTATCTATCATCTATATCTATCTATCTATCTATCTATCTATCTATCTATCTATCTATCTATCATCTATCTATCATCTATCTATCATCTATCATCTATCCATTATCTATTTATCCTTTGTTTATTTATGTAGTATTTATCTGTCCATCTAACCTTCCATTCATCCTTCCATTCAACCATCTATCATCTATCAATTATCTGTCATCTACCCATTGTCTATCATCTATCTATATCTATCTATCTATCTATCTATCTATCTATCTATCTATCTATCTATCATCTATCTATCTATTGTTATCCATGATCTATTTATCATCATTTATTTATATATAATCTATCTTTCCATCTATCCTTCCATCCATCCATCCACCCTTCTATCACTTATCCCTCATCTATCTGTCATCTGCATATGTATCATTTATCTATTTACCTATTTCTCTATTATCTATCTATCTAAATCTATCTGTCATCTATCTAGCTTCTATCATCTATTATATGTTTATCATCTATGTAATCATGTAGCATCTATCTTATCATCCAACATTCCATTCATCCTTCTATGCACCAATCTATCTATCTATCCATCATCTGTCATCTGCATCTCTATCCTTTATCTATCTGCTATCTACCTATCATCTATTATCTGTTGTCTATCCATTATCTGTCATCCATCCACCCATCTATCTATATCTATCCGTTATCTAGTCGTCATCTATTTATTTATGTAACATCTATCGTCCTTCCATTCATCCATCCATCCACCCATCCACTCATCCATCTATCATCTATCCATCATCTATCTGTCATCTACATATCTATCTATCTATCTATCTATCTATCTATCTATCTATCTATCTATCTATATCTATATCATCTATCTATCTATCTATCTATCTATCTATCTATCTATCTATCTATCATCTATCTATCTATCCATTATCTATCTATCTGCCAATCTATGTATCTATCTATCTATCCATCACCTATCTGTCCATCATGTATCCATGATCTGCACACCGATCTGGGGTTGGTGTGTAATTACACATTCCCCAGCAGCAGAAGAGAAGGCAGGAGAGTCACGTTTATTGGGAAAATGTAGGGATGTCCCCGGCTCCATTCCCCGGGTGGACTCTCTGAGGTCTGAACAGAGAGCTCATTTTAATCGGCGGGCAGGCTGTGTTTAAGTTTATCAGTGCGGCTGGAAGCGGCCGCCCACGCCTGGAGCCCACGGCATCCGGGTCAGAGCGGGACAGACAGTGTGATGACCGTCCTTCCCGGGGGAGGAACGGGGTGCCTCCGGGAGATAAACACCCAGGGGACCTCGCTGTGTCCTTGGATGAAAGGGCTCGTAAAAGTAATGACTGTTTAGGTTTCACCCCGGGGCTGGGAGACGAGCTCGTACAATTAGGGAGTCTGGTGATCAAAGAGACTCAGGGCATGGAGGCATGCATCCTCCTGATTTGATTAACTTAACTTAACTTTTTAATTTAATTTAATTTAACTTAACTTAACTTAATTTAATTTAATTTATGTATTTACTAGAGGCCCGGTGCACAAATTCGTGCACAGTTGAGATCCGGCCGGCCCACCTTGATGGGACCCCATGGGGCTGGGCCAACACGGGGTAGGAGTCACAGGCAGTTGGCCAGCTGGCCCCGCCCCCCATCGGGATGTTGGGGCCCCATTGGGGCCTGGATCAGGCTGGTTGGCTGCCACAGGGAGCATCCAAGCCACCGGTCCTTCCCTTGCTGAGCTTTTATACACGGAGTGGCCACATAATAATATGCTCTCTGCACGCATCATCATCCGGCCATGCCGTGTCTGTCTTATAGAATAAAAGGCTCATAGGCACATGGTCCCCTCGACCAGGAGGCCAGCTGGCCAACCTCCCATGTCCCCTCCCCCTGGCCAGGTTGGCCGGACCTCACCCATGCACGAATTCATGCACCGGGCCTCAAATATGTATATATACTGAGTAGGCAGATGATGATGGTGGTCTCTGAACACATAATCATCTGGCCACTCCGTGTCCATCCTATAGAATAAAAGGCTCATATGCACATGGTCCTCTCGACCAGGAGTTCGACCAGCAGGCAGGCCAGCCCACCGCCCATGTCCCCTCCCCCTGGCCAGGCTGGCCAGACCCTACCCATGCATGAATTCATGCACTGGGCCACATATATATATATATATATATATATATATATATATATATATATATATATTGAGTGGCCAGATTATTATGATCTCTGAACGCATAATAATCTGGCCACTCAGTGTGTGTGTGTGTGTGTGTGTGTGTGTGTGTGTGTGTGTGTGTATATATATATATATGTATATATATATATATGAGGCCTGGTGCATGAATTCGTGAATGGGTGGGGTCTGGCCAGCCTGGCCGGGGGGAGGGGGACATGGGTGGTTGGTCAGCCTGCCTGCTGGTCGAACTCCTGGTCGAGGGGACCATGTGCCTAGGAGCCTTTTATTCTATAGGATCGACACGGAGTGGCCAGAGGATGATGCGCTCAGAGATCATCCTCATCTGGCCACTCAGTGTATAGATATAGATATAAATATAGATAGAGATGGAGATAGAGATAGAGATAGAGATAGAGATAGAGGAAGGCCCGGGGCATGAATTCGTGTATGGGTGGGGTCCGGCCAGCCTGGCCAGGGGGGAGGGGACATGGGCGGTGGGCCGGCCTGCCTGCTGGTCAAACTCCTGGTCGAGGGGACCATGTGCCTGTGAGCCTTTTATTCTATAGGACGGACACGGCGTGGCCGGGTGATGATGCGTTCAGAGAGCATCCTCGTCATCTGGCCGCTCCGTGTATTTCACCCTGTGAATATCAAAGGAGCCCAGGTCAGCCTTCTGGGGAACGCCTCACATGTATATGAATTCCCGCTGATCTTGTTCTGACTTTATCCATTTCTCCGGCAGATAACAGGATCGGAAGCGATGGGACAGCCCTCCTGTGACCGGTGAGTCGACAGCATCCCAAACCTTCGTCACGCTCTCCGCCTCCAGAGAGAGTGGCGTCTCGGTCTATGTCTTCTCCATCCTGGCTGACATGGGATCTGCTTGATCTTATGGGGGCCGTGGATAAGGGGGGTTTGGGGACTGCACGGGGTGGGTGTGGGCGGGCGGAGTCGAAGAGGATGGCGATGTGTATCTTGGGAAGGACAGCTTGCCCCGTGTGGGCGTTGGTGGGGGCCAAAGGCAGGAGGAATTCCAGAACGGAGTCCGCACGGATCCAAAGTCATGGATCATGGTGGGAATTTTAAGGGCGCCCATGGATGGACCCGTGGTTTAGGAGCACGGAGAGCATAGGACACAATAGCTGTGTAAATGTACCAAAGATTTAAAAAATATGTATCCATATATTTTTTGAACTAGAGGCCCGGTGCACGAATTCATGCACCCATGGGGTCCCTCAGCCTGGCTGCCTCTCCGACATCCCCTGAGGGGACCTGGATGGCGAGAGGGCGCAGGCCAGGCCGAGGGACCCCACCGGTGCATGATCGGGGCCGGGGAGGGACGCCGGAGGTTGGCCAGCCGGGGAGGGACCGTGGGAGGGCTCCAGGGCGTGTCCGGCCAGGTCTCGCTCAGTCCTGATTGGGTGGACCTCAGCAACAAGCTAACCTACCGGTCAGAACACCTGCCCTCTGGAGGTCAGTGCACATCATAGCACTGACCTCGAGTGGTTGACAGTCTGCCCCCTGGTGGTTAGTGCACGTCATAGCGAGTGGTCGAGTGGTTGACAGTCTGCCCCCTGGTGGTCAGTGCACATTATAGTGAGCAGTTGAGCCAGCTAAGGCCTGTCATTAGCGTATTGCCCATTGATTGGTTGGACGGCCGACTGGATGACCGGACACTTAGCATATTAGGCTTTTATTCTATAGGATGGCATCTATTCATTCACTCATTCATTTATTCATTTAATCCTCACCAGAGGATCTTTTTTCCCATTGATTTTTTTAAATTAAAAAATATATATCTTTATTGATGTCAGAGAGGAAGGGAGAGGGAGAGAGCGAGAGAAACACGCATGAGGAGAGAGAAGCATGGATCGGCTGCCTCCTGCACACCCCCGACAGGGGATTGAATAGGCAACCTGGGCCCGTGCCCTTGACCGGGAATCGAACCCGGGACCCTTCGGTCCGCAGGCTGATGCTCTACCCGCTGAGCCACACCGGCTAGAACCACAGTAGGAATTTTAAGGATGGCCCATGGATGGGCCGATTGTTTAGGAGTACGGAGAGCACAGGGCAGAGAAGTTGCGTAAAGGTACCAGAGGTTTTAAAAAAATACATCTATTTTTTTTTATTTTTACGTTTTAATGGTGTCTTCTTACTTATTTATATATTCCTTTAACCCTCACTGGAGGATATTTTCCCCTATTGGTTTTCAGAGAGAGAGAGGGGAAGGGAGAGAGGAATGGGGAAGAGAGAGGAGACAGAGAGAGAGAGAGAGAGAGAGAGAGAAACATTGATGGGAGAGAGACCCATGGATTGGTTGCCTCCCGCATGCATCCTGACCGGCGCCTGGGATCAAGCCTGCAACCCAGGTACGTGCCCTTGACCGGGAATCGAACCCGCCAACCTTTGGTCTACAGGGGGACGCTCTAACCACTGAGCTAAGCTGGCCAGGGCTATAGACACGGAGCGGCCAGATGAGGATGAGGATGATCTCTGGACGCATCATCCTCGGGCCACTCCGTGTCCATCCTATAGAATAAAAGGCTCCTAGGCACATGGTCCTCTCGACCAGGAGTTCGACCAGCAGGCAGGCCGGCCCACCGCCCACGTCCCCTCCCCCTGGCCAGGCTGGCCGGACCCACCCATGTATGAATTCATGCACCGGGCCTCTACTATATATATACTGAGTGGACAGGTTATTATGCGTTCAGAGATTATCATCATCTGGCCACTCAGTGTATATATTTGTAGATTTTTTAGAGAGAGGAATGGGGAGAGAGAGAGAGAGAGAGAGACATTCATATGAGAGAGCATCACGGATCAGCTGCCTCCTGCACGCCCCCGACTGGGGATCGAGCCCACAACCCGGGCCTGTGCCCTTGACCGGGAATCAAACCCGGGACCCCTGGCCTAGGGCGTCCTTTTCTTAAGTTGCTTCAAATGCAAACATGAATGGATAAGGGTTTTTTGTGATTTTTTTTTTGGTTGTTTTGTTTATGTGTTTGTTTTTCTCCCCGAAAAAAATTACTTTTCAGGAACCTCCGGCTGTGGGTGTCGCTGTGTGGCCTCTTGGGGGGCCTCCGGGGGACGTTCGTGACCAGGAACTCAAGGCCCAATATTGTCCTGCTGATGGCCGATGACCTGGGGATTGGGGATTTATGTTGCTATGGCAACAGCACCATCAGGTAAAGGATGGGTCGCCACCTGGGGCAGGGGGGTTGCCTGTGGGCCCATCCCCATCGGCTCCCTGCAATTTCTCCACGCGGCCAGCAGAGGGCGCCCGAGGACAACATGTTGGTGCTGTTTTTTAATTTTAATTTTAATTTTAATATTATTATGGTGCAAACATGGATAAAAACCACCACCAAACACAGAACACACACGTCACCTCTTCAAACCACTTATAGCTAGCGTGACTGAGGCGTTGAGGCAACCCACCAGGTTGCACGCCGTCCTCTCTGTCCGATGCTAGGGTTTTCCATCACCCCCCAACAGGCCCACGGTAAAGTATTTATGAAGGCTCATTCCTGTCCTCGCCGGTGTGGCTCAGTGAATAGAGCACCCGCCTGTGGACTGAAGGGTCCCGGGTTCGAGTCCCGGTCAACAGTGCTTGCAGGGAGCTGATCCATGATTCTCTCTCTCCTCATGGGTGTTTCCCCCTCTCTCTCTCCCTCTCCCTTCCTCTCTGAAATCAATAAATACATATATATATATATATATATATTTTTTTTAAAAAGGCTTCTTTCTTAGTCATTCTCCTTCCCCCCACCAAGGGTCACGGGTTCAATTCCCGGTCAAGGTCACGTACCCGGGGTGGCAGGTGCGATCTCCAACCCCAGTCTTTCTCACATCTATGTTTCTCTCTTCTCTCTCTCTCTCGCCCCCTCCCCCTTCCATTCTCTCTCTAAAAAAATAAATAAATGGACAAATGTCCTCAGGTGATGATTAACAACAACAAAAAAAGCTAAATTTCCCTACCAGAAGTATGTTAATGCTTTACGGACTGTAAGTTACCCATGAACTTTAGAAATAGGATCAGATCCGCCCCAGCCAGGTGTGGCTCTGTGGATAGAGCATCGGCCTGCGGACGGAAGGGTCCCGGGTTCGATTCCCGGCCAAGGGCACGTGCCTGGGTGGTGGGCTCGATCCCCACAGGGGGCGTGCAGGAGGCAGCCGGTCCATGATTCTCTCTCCTCCTGGATGCTTCTCTCTCTCTCTCTCTGTCTCTCTCTCTCTCTCTCTCTCTCTCTCTCCTTTCCTCTCTGAAATGAATAAAAAAAATCCTATATAAGATCCTGCTATGCCAAGTGCCTGGTCGTCCCGTGTTCCATTCAACCAATGAGAGCGTGATATGCTAATGATATGCAAAGGCCACTCAACCAGTTGTTATGACGCACACTGGCCACCAGGGGGCAGACGCTCCAACCAGCAGGTTAGCTGACTCCTGGGGTCTGGCCTATCGGGACTGAGCGAGAGGGGCGGACATGCCCTGGAGCCCTCCCACGTCCCTCCCTGCCCCCGATCATGCACCGGTGGGGTCCCTCAGCCCGACCTGCACCCTCCGGGACCCCTCGGGGGGGGATGTCAGAGAGCCGGTGTCAGCCCGACCCCGCAGGCCAGGCCGAGGGACCCCCACGGGTGCACGAATTCATTCCCCAGGCCTCTAGTCTTGAAAGAACACCCCCTCCCACCCGCCACCCAGAATGTATGTTAGGGGTGACCAGAAACAGAGCCATTCCTGAGCCCCCAAAACCAAAAAGGCTGGGGGATCTCGCTCGTTGGGCTGGGAATGCGACACTCACACGCCGACTCTCTGTCCGCCGGCAGCACGCCCAATATCGACCGCCTAGCCAGGGAGGGAGTGAGGCTCACCCAGCACCTGGCGGCCGCCTCCATGTGCACCCCGAGCCGGGCCGCCTTCCTGACTGGCCGCTACCCCATTCGATCAGGTGAGCCTGGTGATTTAATCTCATTACCGAGCGCAGGGGGGGGGTCTCTCTCTCTCTCCCTCTTTCTCTTTCTTCTCTCTCTCTCTATTTCTGTCTCTCTTTATTTAAAAGCCTTAGCTGGTGTTTGCTCAGTGGGTAGAGCACCCGCCTGCAGACCAAAAGGGTCCCGGGTTCGATTCCTGGTCAAGGGCACGTACCTCAGTTGCAGGCTTCCTCCCCGGCCTGGGCCTCAATCGTGGTTGGTGCAGGAGGCAACCCCTTGACGTGTTTCTGTCACGTCGATGTTTCTCTCTGTCTCCCCCTCTCTCTTCCACGCTCTCTAAAAAATCAATAGGAACATAGCCTTGGGTGAGAATTAAAAAAATATATATTAATGTGTTTCTATTGATTTCAGAGAGGCAATGCCTTGCATAGCTCTGGGATTCTGCTCCCTTCCATCGATGCCTGTTGCACCACTATTTTTTTTATTTATTATTATTATTATTTTTAATGTATTTTTATGGATTTCAGAGAGAGGGAAAGAGAGAGAGAAACATCCATGATCAGAGGGAATCATGGATTGGCCGCCTCCTGCACGCCCCCTGCTGGGGAGCGAGCCCGCAACCCGGGCTTGTGCCCTTGACCGGGAATCGAACCCTGACCTCCTGGTTCCTAGGTCGATGCCCAGCCTCCGAGCCACGCCGGCCGGGCTACAGGGCGTTCTTTTTATGCATCTTTGCGATGTGTCATTAACAATTCTCAAACTGTCACCCGAGGTATCGGGGAATCGAATTACCAAGAGGGGCTGGGATGGTATACCTGGACAGCTTACACAGGTGTGTCCCTGGCCCGGGGCCAGCAAACCTACTCACCTGTGTGCAGACAAGAGAGAGAGAGAAACATCCATGAGGAGAGAGCATCGTGGATCGCCTGCCTCCTGCACACCCCCCTCCTGGGGATCGAGGCTGCAACCCTGGCCTGTGCCCTTGACCGGGAATCGAGCCGTGACCTCCTGGTTCCTAGGTCGATGCCCAACCACTGAGCTACACAGGCCGGATGCTGTTATCTAGTCTTCCCTCTCTTCCTTCCCCATCCTATAGAATAAAAGCCTGCTCTGCTAAATGTCCGGTCACCTGGTCGGCCGTTCAACCAATCCAAGTGTCATATGCTAATGATATGCTAAGGCAGCTCAGCCGCTCGCTAGGACGTGCACTGACCACCAGGAGGCAGACAGTCGACTGGTCAACCAGTCGCTATGACATGCACTGACCACCAGGGGGCAGACAGTCGACTGGTCAACCAGTTGCTATGACATGCAGTGACCACCAGGGGGCAGATAGTCAACTGGTCGACCAGTCGCTATGATGTGCACTGACCAACAGGGGGCAAACGTTCCCACCCATAGGTGAGCTTGCTGCTGGGGGTCTGGCCGATCAGGACTGAGCGAGATGGGCTGGACACGGCCTGGAGCCCTCCCACGGTCCCTCCCTGGCTGGCCAACCTCCCACGTCCCTCCCTGGCCCCGATCGTGCACTGGTGGGGTTCCTCGGCCTGGCCTGCACCCTCTCGCCATCCGGGACCCCTCGGGGGATGTCAGAGAGACGGTTTTGGCCCGATCCCGCAGGCCAGCCCGAGGGACCCCTCGGGGGCACGAATGCGTGCGCCGGGCCTCTCGTGAAACAATCACCACTGTTTTATCACAATGTGCATCGTCCTCCCCTCTTCTTTGCTGCCGTGCTCGCAAGGGATGGCGTCCACCTTCAACCTGCACCGTGGCCTCACCTGGCTGGGGGGCTCCGGAGGTCTCCCCACCAACGAGACGACGTTCGCCAAGTTGCTGCGGGATCGGGGCTACCGCACGGGACTCATAGGTACGGACCGGGGCGCTGTAGACATGGACAAAGGGTCAGATGGACTGGCCTCCCTTCTGTCCTCCTGGCTTAAGTCTTCACGGGGGGCTCTGGCTGGGTCCCCTCCAGCGGATGTCGTCTCTTGGAGAGGAGACAGGGGGGGAAGAATCTGCACCAATAAAAGAGAAATATGCAAATTGACCGTACCTCCGTGACGCCCACCAGCCAACCAGGAGTGACCATGCAAATTAACCCAACAAAGATGGTGGGTTAATTTGCATACACAGGCACCGAGCGGCCAGGCGGGGTTGGACGCGTGCTATGAGGGTGAGGTCGGGGGTTGGCGGGAGCTGCAGGAGCAGCTCTCTGGCCGGGAGCGAGGACTGGCAGGCTCCTGGGTGGCTGGGAGGGAAGCTAGGGGAAGGAAGTGCTATTCTTGCATGAATCTTCCTGCAACGGGCCTCGAGTCCTATATAATAAAAGCGTAATATGCAAATCCACCAAACGGGTGGAACTACCGGTCGCTATGATGCTCACAGACCACCAGGGGGCAGATGCTCAACGCAGGGGGCGCGTCGTGGCGGTGGCGGGCAGGCGGACGTCCCCCCGAGGGGGTCCCAAACTGCGAGAGGGCCGCAGGTCGCGCTGAGCCACCCCACCCTGCCCAGCGCACAAATCCCATGCATCAGGCCTCTCGTTCACTGTAAATTTTTAAATCGATTTCAGAGAGGCAGGGGGAGGGAGAGTGAAAGATACACACATGAACGATGAGGGAGGACCATGGTTCGGCTGCCCCCTGCACGCCCCTGACTGGGCACGTGTCCTGACTGGGCATCGAACTGTGACTTCCACCATTGAGCCACCCTGGCCGGGCAGGAGTGAACATTTATGTATGTACTTACTTATTTATCTTTTCTTTTTTTGTTTTTATATATATATAAAGTATATATATAATTCCTACCGGAATTGGGCCTAAATGGGCAGTCGGACATCCCTCTCACAATCCAGGACTGCTGGTTCCCAATGGCTCGCCTGCCTGCCTTCCTGATTGCCCCTATATATATATATATATATATATATATTTTTTTTATTTGAGACAGGAGGGGAGAGGGAGTGACAGAAACATCCAGGAGGAGAGAGAATCCTGGATCACCTGCCTCCTGCACGCTCCCTACTGGGGATCGAGCTTGCAACCCGGGCCTGTGCCTTTGGCCGGGAATCGAACCCTGACCTCCTGGTTCCTAGGTCGACGTTCAACCCCTGAGCCACGCCGGCTGGGTGAATCCCATTGTTGGTAGATACGTATTTATCGCCGTGTTATTCTTCATCATCTTAATTACACATTCACTGTCGAATGTGTTACCTATGGACCCCTTACTCCCCCATGCACCCATTTCTTTCTTTTATTTTTTTAATTAAATATGTCTTTATTGATTTCAGAGAGGAAGGGAGAGAGGAAGAGAGAGAGAGAGAAACATCCATGAGGAGAGAGAATCATGGACCGGCTGCCTCCTGCACGCCCCACACTGGGAATCCAGCCCACAACCCGGGCGTGTGCCCTTGACCTGGAATCGAACCCAGGACCCTTCAGTCTGCAGGCCAACGCTCTATCCACTGAGCCAAACCAGCTAGGGCTTAAAAAATATATATATGTATGTATATTAGTATATTTATTGATTTCATTGAGGAGGGGAGAGAGAGAGAGAAACATCAATGAAGAGAATCATGGATTGGCTGCCTCCTGCATGCCCCCTGCTGGGGATTGAGCCCACAACCCAGGCGTGTGCCCTTAACCGGGACTCGAACCCGAGACCCTTCCGTCCGCAGGCCGACGCTCTATCCACTGAGGCACACCGGTGAGGGCCATGGAGTTGATTTTGTAAACGTTTGATTCCTATTCTTGTTTGGGGCCGTTCACATTTATTTTGTTTAAACTTGGAGGTGATTTGCCCTTTTTGTTTATTTTTATTATTTTTTTAATATGTTTTCATTGATGTCAGAGAGGAAGGGAGAGGGAGAGAGAGAGAGAAACATCCAGGAGGAGAGAGAATCATGGACCGGCTGCCTCCTGCACGCCCCCTACTGGGGATGGAGCCCACAACCCGGGCCTGTGCCCTGGACCGGGAATCGAACCCGAGACCCTTCCGTCCGCAGGCCGAGGCTCTATCCACTGAGCCACACCGGCCCACCCCTTTTGTTTCCCTGCAGGCAAGTGGCACCAGGGGCTGAGCTGTGCCTCCCGGGGTGACCACTGCTACCACCCCCTCCACCACGGGTTCGACTACTTCTACGGCATGCCCTTCGGCCTCCTGAGCGACTGCCAGGCGTCCGGGACACCGGAGCTGCACCGCCAGCTGCGGGTCACGCTGGGCGTGTCCACGGCGGCCCTGGCCCTGGTCCCCGTCTTGCTGCTCGTCCCGGCCTGCGCCCGCTGGTTCGTGGTGCCCTGGGGTGTGGTCCTCGCCTTCGCCCTCCTGGCCCTGCTGTTCTTCCTGGGCTGGTTCTCCAGCTACGGGTTCGTGCGGCGCTGGAACTGCGTGCTCATGAGGAACCACGACGTCGTGCAGCAGCCCGCCAGGGAGGACCGGGTGTCCTCGCTGCTGCTCAAGGAGGCGCTCGCCTTCGTCCGCAGGTGGGGAGCCGTGGTGGTGCGGGGAGGTCCTGCAGGGTTCTTTTTACAATCCTTCCTTCCTTCCTTCCTTCCTTCCTTCCTTCCTTCCTTCCTTCCTTCCTTCCTTTCTTCTTCTTATGACTAGAGGCCCGGTGCATGAAATTCATGCAATGTGTGGGGGGGGTGTCCCTCAGCCCAGCCTGCACCCTCTCCAACCTGGGACCCCTTGAGGGATGTCCGACTGCCTGTTTAGGCCCGATCCTACTGGAATTGGGCCTAAACGGGCAGTCGGACATCCCTCTCACAATCCAGGACGGCTGGCTCCCAACGGCTCGCCTGCCTGCCTGCCTGCCTGATTGCCCCTCACTGCTTCTGCCTGCCAGTCTGATCACCCCCTAACCACTCCCCTGCCAGCCTGATTGAGGCCTAACTGCTCCCCTGCCAGCCTGTTGCCCCTAACTGCCCTCCCCTATAGGCCTGGTCACCCCTAACTACCCTCTCCTGCAGGCCTGGTCACCCCTAACTGCCCTCTCCTGCAGGCCTGGTCGCCCCTAACTGCCCTCCCCTGCAGGCCTGGTTGCCCCTAACTGCCCTCTCCTGCAGGCCTGGTCGCCCCTAACTGCCCTCCCCTGCAGGCCTGGTCGCCCCTAACTGCCCTCCCCTGCAGGCCTGGTCACCCCTAACTGCCCTCCCCTGCAGGCCTGGTCGCCCCTAACTGCCCTCCCCTGCAGGCCTGGTCGCCCCTAACTGCCCTCCCCTGCAGGCCTGGTCGCCCCTAACTGCCCTCCCCTGCAGGCCTGGGTCCCCCCCAACTTCCCTCCTCTGCCAGCCTGGTCCCTCCCAACTGCCCTCCCCTGCTGGCCATCTTGTGGCAGCCATCTGTGTCCACATGGGGGCAGTCATCTTTGACCACATGGGGGCAGCCATCTTGTGTGTTGGAGTGACGGTCGATTTGCATATCACTGTTTTTATTAGATAGGATTATTACTAGAGGCCTGGTGCATGAAATTCTTGCACTGGGGGGTGTCCCTCATCCCAGCTTCCCCCCTCTCACAGTCCGGGAGCCCTCAGGGGTGGGAGGTGACCCGGCAATCAGGGGAAGGCGACCCCCCCCTTCACACCTCTGCTGCTGCCACTGCCGGCCCTGGTTATTTGAGCCTCGGCCGGCCCTGATTACGTGAGCCAGAGGGGACTGGGGGATTCCAGAGGCAATTGTGTGGCGGGGCTGAGGGGACTGGGTGCCACCATCTTGTGCTGTGGGTGTTTCCATCTTTGAGGGCGTGGCAGATAATTAGCATATTTCTTCCTTATTAGCTGTGGGCGCCACCATCTTTGCAATGGCATGAAGGTCAGTTAGCATATTTCTTCCTTATTAGCTGTGGGCGCCCCCATCTTAGCAATGGCGTGAGGGTCAATTAGCATATCCTCTCCTTATTGGCTGTGGGTGCTGCCCTCTTAGCAATGGCATGAGGGTCAATTAGCATATCCCCTCCTTATGAGATAGGATGGCTAGAGGCCTGATGCATGAAGAATTGTGCAAGAACGGGCCTTTCTCTCTTGGCTGCCGGCACTGCCTTCGCTCTGGCCCTGAGTCGCCTTCCCTCCTTCCCATGCTGCCCAGAGGCCCGGAGTGGCTGGGGTGTGGCGGTACGGCCGCCTTTTTGCCATAGCGATGATGCAAGCATCCTGCCCTGCCCTAGGCCGCTCGGTGCCTGTGTATGCAAATGAACCCGCCAGCTTTGTGGGGTTCATTTGCCTACTCACTCCTGATTGGCCGGTGGGCGTCGCGAAGGTATGGTCAATTTGCATCTTCCTCTTTTATTAGTGTAGATGATTGCTAGAGGCCTAATGCATGAATGTGGGCGTTGGGTGAGGTCTGGCTGGCCCGCGCCAATGGGAGCCAATCAGGGCTGGGCTGGCTGGGGGGGGAGGAGCCACGGGTGGTTAGGGGATGCCAACCAAGCCGGCTGCCCGCCACAGTGCGGGTCAAAGCGACTGGTCATTCTGGTCGTTCCAGTCATTCTGCCATTCTGGTTGGTTGGCTTTTATATATATATAGATTATTATTATTGTATTTTGTTGTTGTTAATCCTCACCCGAGGATGTTTTTCCCTTTATTTATTTATTTTTGTTTATTTAATTTATTTATTTTTATTATTATTTTTATTATTTTTGAAAATTTATTTTTTTTCAAAACGATCTTAAATATAAAAATGTTACATGCAGCAAACATTAACATTTCAAGAAAAACGATCTTAAATATAAAAATGTTACATGCAGCAAACATTAACATTTCAAGAAAAACGATCTTAAATATAAAAATGTTACATGCAGCAAACATTAACATTTCAAAAAAAGATCTTAAATATAATAATGTTACATGCAATAAATATTAATATCTCAAGAAAAACAATTTAAAATATAACATTACCGGCAATACTCATTAATATTTCAAGAAAAAAAAAAGATTTTAAATATAATAATGTCACGTGCGATAAGCATGAATATCTCAAGAAAAAAGTATTTTAAATATAATGATGGTATGGGCAATACACATTCATATTCCAAGAAAAAACATTTTAAATATAATAATAGTACTCAAACTGCCCTAACAGAGTGTAATATTATAAAAGTGGTAGGAGATATTAAAAATCTGCAGACGACAGGATTACTTCTATTATAGTCTAAAACGTGTTTTTTTTCCCTCCCTCTGGCTGTATTTGGGTTCATCCCTTTATGTTGTCCATTAGAGTCCACATAGGAGTGAGGACATGGGCTACGTGTCTTCCTCCGACCGGCTTATTTCACGCAGCATCATGCTCTCCGGGTCCCTCGGCGCTGTCTCACAGGGTCAGAGGCCCTCCTTTCTCACGGCTGCGTCGTATCCCACGGCGTCCACGGACCACGCCTGTTTTATCGACTCGCCTGCCGATGGGCACTCGGGCGGTTTCCACATCGTAGGGGTTGTCTGTGGTGCTGCTATGAACCTGGGGCTGCATACGTCCTTTCTGAGGGGTGCTTCCGATTTCTTGGGATACATTCCCAGAAGGGGGGATCGCTGGGTCCTAAGGACGTTCCGTTGTTAAATTTTTTTTTTTTTTGGAGGAAACTCCGTACCGCTCTCCACGGCGGCCGCGCCCGTCTGCGACCCCCCGCGTCGCCTCACTGTGCGAAGATCACCGAGCTTGACCTTTGACCCTCAGGAACAGGCGGGGACCCTTCCTCCTGTTTGTGTCTTTCCTGCACGTCCACACGCCGCTGATCACCAAAGAGGAGTTCGTGGGGCGCAGCAGATATGGTCGCTACGGTGACAACGTGGAGGAAATGGACTGGATGGTGGGTAAGTCATCCGGACGCGAACGTTATGCCTTTATTTCCGGGAGGCCCGCGCGCGTGGATTCACGCACCGGTGGGGGTCCCTCGCCCTGGGCTGCAGGAATCGGGCGGAAACCAGCTTGCCCACATCCCCCGGGGGTGGTCCTGGATTGCGAGAGGGCGCAATCTAGAACCTGTCCTATCTAAGAAGACAGTAATATGCAAATTGACTGTCACTCCAACACACAAGATGGCTGTCCCTATGTGGACACAAGATGGCCGCCACAAGCTGGCCAGCAGGAGAAGGGCAGTTGGGAGGGACCAGGCCTGCAAGGGAGGGCAGTTGGGGGTGATCAGGCCAGCAGGGGAGGGCAGTTGGGAGGAACCAGGCCTGCAGGGGAGGGCAGTTGGGGGAGATCAGGCCTGCAGGGAAGGGCAGATAGGGGTGACTGGGCCAGCAGAGGAGGGAAGTTGGGGGTGACCGGGCCTGCAGGGAAGGGTAGTTGGGGGGGACCCAGGCCTGCAGGGGAGAGCAGTTGGGAGGGACCAAGCTTGCAGGAGAGGGCAGTTAGGGGCAAACAGGCCTGCAGGGGAGGGCAGTTAGGGGTGACCAGGCCTGCAGGGGAGGGCAGTTAGGGGTGCCTAGGCTTTCAGGGGAGGGCAGTTAGGGGCAAACAGGCTGGCAGGGGAGCAGTTAGGCATCAATCAGGCTGGCAGGGGAGTGGTTAGGGGGTGATCAGGCTGGCAGGCAGAAGCAGTGAGGGGCAATCAGGAAGGCAGGCAGGCAAGCCGTTGGGAGCCAGCAGTCCTGGATTGTGAGAGGGATGTCCTACTGCACTACCAGATTCAGTCCTAAACAAGCTGTCAGACATCCCTTGAGGGGTCCCAGATTGGAGAGGGTTCAGGCTGGGCTGAGAGTCACCCCCCCATGCACTAATTTCGAGCACCGGTTCTCTAGTAATCTATAATGCATAATCTATAATCTACTAAAACATATATTATATAGTATATTAGAGACCTGGTGCACGAAATTCGTGCATGGGAGGGGTCCCTCAGTCCGGCCTGCTCCCTTTCAAAATCCGGGACCCCTTGGGGGATGTTGGGATCGGGGCTAAACTGGCAGTTGGACATCCCTCTCTCAATCTGGGACTGCTGGCTCCTAACTGCCCTCCTGCCTTCCTGATCTCCCCTAACCACTCTGCCTGCCTGCCTGATCTCCCCTAACTGCTCTCCTGCCTGCCTGATCGCCCCTAACCACTCTCCTGCCTGCCTGCCTGATTGTCCCTAACTGCTCACCTGCCTGCCTGCCTGCCTGATCGCCCCTAACCACTCTGCCTGCCTGCCTGATCTCCCCGAACCGCTCTCCTGCCTGCCTGATCACCCCTAACCACTCTTCTGCCTGCCTGATCGCCCCTAACCACTCGCCTGCCTGCCTGATTGCCCCTAACTGCCTCTGCCTTGGCCCCTGTTACCATGGCTTTGTTTGGAAAAACGTCTGGAATGATATCTGGAAGGTCGTTCGGCTGTCTGGTCTAATTAGCATATTACCCTTTTATTATTTATAGATATTATGTACCCTATATATCTATGAGAATACGCTATAATAAATAGTGATGGATTTTATCATAGTATACAATCCTATATAATAAAAGGCTAACATGCAAATCGACCCAACGGCGGAACACAGGTCGCTATGAGGCGCACTGACCACCAGGGGGCAGACGCTCAACACGGGAGCTGCCCCCTGGTGGTCAGTGCGCTCCCAGAGGGGGCGCGTCGCTCAGCCGGCAGCCGGGCTCACAGCTGGTGAGCACAGCAGCGGTGGTGGGAATCCTCTCCCACCTCCACGGCTGCGTTAAGGCTGTCCGACTGCCAGCGTAGGCCCGCTCCCCAAGGGACACCCCCCAAGGACTCTCGGACGGTGAGAGGGCACAGGTCGGTGCTGAGGGACCCCCTCCCCCGCCCCCCGCTGCATGCACGCATCTCATGCACCGGGCCTCCATGCGATCATCCACTCTCAGCCAAGGACGCTGTGATGTGTGGCCAATGCATCCCAGTGACCCCAGGATAGACAGCGCCGGGTCCGCTGAAAGGTGTCCGCTTGCTCTGTCCACCTGCCGCGGGTAAGATCCTTGCCGGGAGCCAGTGCCGGCATGTCCCTAATTACAAGAGTTTCATCAGAAGGTCGGTGGAACGTGGGGGCTCGACCAGGGCTGAGTCACGTACATTATCACCTGTTGGAATGGCTGCAAGGCGCTTCCCCCAAACCTGAATAGGATGATTGTTGGCTGCCAGACAGCTCAGGGCACTTTAATCTGCACGTTATTGCCTCCTGTTGGCCAAACACCTGAACAGCCGAAGGCTCTTCCCCAATCTGACCATGCTTCTGTAAACCCTACCCTTTGGAGTGTATTACCTCCACCGTGCGGTAGGACAAATTGTGTTAATAAATAGCACGGGGTCCTAAGACAAGGGGTAGTCTTTCAGCTCCTGTTGCTGAAGTTCCTCTGACCACCCCCCCCCCACCCCAATGCCTTTCAAAACTATCTTTCGTCTTTGGACTCTTGACCATGCTTCTGTAAACCCTACTCTTGGAAACCCTACCCTTTGAAGTGTATTATCGCCACCTTGCCTTAGGACAAATTGTGTTAATAAATAGCACGGGGTCCTAAGACAAGGGGTAGTCTTTCAGCTCCTGTCGCTGAAGCTCCTCTGACCACCCCCCCCCACCCCAATGCCTTTCAAAACTATCTTTCATCTTTGGACTCTTGACCATGCTTCTGTAAACCCTACTCTTGGAAACCCTACCCTTTGAAGTGTATTATCGCCACCTTGCCTTAGGACAAATTGTGTTAATAAATAGCACGGGGTCCTAAGACAAGGGGTAGTCTTTCAGCTCCTGTCGCTGAAGTTCCTCTGACCACCCTCCCCCCCCCCCCGCCCACCCCAATGCCTTTCAAAACTATCTTTCATCTCTGGACTCTTATTTAATCTACTCAGAGCCTTTCTCCAGATTGCCGAACCCTTTGTAACGCTGGGACAAGAGCACCAGCACCGGGCCTCTGGTCTATTATAAACTCGCACCCAATGACGCCGTGATGTGTGGCAAACGCATCACAGTGACCCCAGGTTAAACAGCGCCGGTCCCCCTGAAAGGTGACGGCTTCCTCACGCCACCTGCCGCAGGTAAGATCCTGGAGGCCCTGGACAAGGAGTGCCTGGCCAATCACACGCTGGTGTACTTCACCTCGGACCACGGGGGCAGCCTGGAGGCGCAGGCCGGCGGGGAGCACCTGGGCGGCTGGAACGGGGTCTACAAAGGTGAGGCACAGGGGCTGGGGCGCTTCTGTGTGTGAGGCTGAGCTTGCTCCCACCTCAGTGCACGGGCACATGCTGTGTGGAGATTTTTATTAGTCAGACTGTAGCATTATTATTATTATTATTATTATTATTATTTACTGTCATTGGATTTTATTTTATTTTTAAAATCTTTATTGTTTTTTGCCCTAGCCAGCTTGGCTCAGTGGATAGAGCGTCAGCCTGCAGACTGAAGAGTCCCGGGTTCGATTCTGGCCAAGGGCACAGGCCTGGGTGGCGGGCTCGATCCCCAGTAGGGGATGTGCAGGAGGCAGCCGGTCGATGATTCTCTCTCCTCATGGGTGTTTATCTCTCTCTCTCCTCTCTGAAATCAAGAAAGAAATATATTTTAAAAAATATCTTTGTTGTTTTTATTTATTTACTAGAGGCCCGGTGCACGCAAATTTGTGCAAGAGAAGGCCTTCCTTCCTCCGGCTGCTGGCACCGGCTTCCCTCCAGCACCCGGGACCCGGGCTGGCTTCCCTCTGGCACCGGGTTCGTCAGGAAGGATGTCCGGAATGACGTCCGGTCTAATTAGCATATTCTCTTTATTGTTATAGATTTTTATTTATTTATTTTATTTTTAAAATTGATTTATTTTTTTCAATATTTTTTTTATGGATTTCGGAGAGGAAGGGAGAGGGAGAGAGAGAGATGGAAACATCCAGGATGAGGGAGAATCACGGATCGGCTGCCTCCTGCACGCCCCCTGCTGGGGATGGAGCCCGCAACCCGGGCGTGTGCTCTTGACCGAAATCGAACCTGGGACCCTTCAGTCCGCAGGCCGACGCTCTATCCACTGAGTCAAACTGACTAGGGTGAGAAAATGAGTTATTAACAGTGAATTTTTTTGCATTTCTTAGGGTTCTAGGGGCCTCATATACAGTATATAAAGATACATGGTGACATATTTATGCATTTCAGTTCTCTATTGTACGTTTGGAAACTCTATTGGGTATTTTTTTTTATATCACTTCATATTATTATTATATGCACGGAGTGGACAGATTAGGATGATCTCTGAACGCATAATCATCTGGCCACTCTGTGTCCATCCTATAGAATAAAAGGCTCATATGCACATGGTCCCCTCGACCAGGAGTTCGACCAGCAGGCAAGCCAGCCCACCGCCCATGTCCCCTCCTCCTGGCCAGGCTGGCCGGTCCCCACCCATGCACGAATTCATGCACCGGGCTTCTAAAATATATACACTGAGTGGCCAGGTCTTTATGCGTTCGGAGATCATCATAATCTGGCCACTCAGTGTAGACATTTCTAGAAATTCCATGCACGTCTGAACAATGCTGTCAGCTTAGAACTGGGGAGATGGGAGGAGGACCCTCAGGTCAGGATTTTAGAGATGCTTGGGGGGCGTGGCCAAGAAAAGGTTCGGAACCTGGGTTAGACTGTCTTCTTCTTCTTCTTTTGTAACAGCGTCATTGGATTTTATTTTATTTTTAAAAACCTTTATTGTTCAAAGTATTACATATGTCCCCTTCCCCCTCCATTGAACCCCTCCAGCCTGCCCCTGCCCGCCCCTCCCTGCCCCAGACCTCCACAGACCCTATTGTTATTATTATTATATATAATAATATATATAATATATAATATGTCTGTATCCATGGGTTCTGCATCTTCGCACACAAGTGTCTTAGAAAAGTCAGAGGGAAAAAGTTGCAAGTTGCAGGGCAATGCCCAGAATTGAAGACAAAAAAATGTATCTGGTGATAAAAGTCTTTCAAGAGAGGAAGTAGTACCTAGGGCCTCTATGACATGAAAGGAGGATTTCTGAGCCTCCCGTAGGGACGTCTGTGGTTGGGGACTCTCTG
>JAPDVU010000016.1:535000-577500 GCA_026230045.1 Corynorhinus townsendii
TGGGGGCGTGTGACAGCTCCAGAGTCCTTTCCCCCTTGAGATCTGGAAGGAGGGCGGTGCTGGAGAGAGTCCTCTTGGTTTCAGATGCTTGCTGTCCGTGCCCTTCAGCATGGACATGTGATGTCATGTGACGTCTCTGGTGAGAAGTCAGGGGACGGCCTTATGGGAGCTCCTTGGTAGGTAACCGCTTGTTTTCCTCCTGCCGCCTTCAAGATTCTTACTTTGATGCCTCACCAATGTGGCTCATTGGATAGAGCGTCGGCCTGCAGACTCAAGAGTCCTGGGTTCGATTCCGGTCAAGGGCATGCACCTGGGTGGCGGGCACCTCCCCAGGTGGGGGCGTGCAGGAGGCAGCCGATGGATGTTTCTCTCTCCTGGATGTTTCTAACTCTCTCTCCCTCTCCCTTCCTCTCTGTAAAAAAAAAAAAAAAATCGATAAAATATGAAAAAATGATTCTTGCTTTGCCTTTAATCTGTGGCATTTTCATGACGATGTTTGTTTGGGTTCTTCTTGCTCGGGGCGCTCCGTGCCTCCTGAACGTGTGTGACTTTTTGCTTTGCCCGTTCAGGGAAGATTTCTGCCATTTATTTCTTCAAACTCGTTCTCTCGTCCTCTCTCCCTTTCTGCCTCTTCTGGCACTCCCGATGTTCGAGTATTGTTGTGTTTCATGTTGTTCCACAGCTCCCTTCACCTGTCTTCTTTTCTTTCTTTCTTTATTATTTTTTTAAAAAAAATATTTGATTGATTTTTTTTTTTACAGAGAGGAAGAGAGAGGGATAGAAAGTTAGAAACATCGATGAGAGAGAAACAGCCATCAGCTGCCTCCTGCACGCCCTCCTCCTGGGGATGTGCCCGCCACCAAGGTCCATGCTCTTGACCAGAATCGAACCCGGGACCCTTCAGTCTGCAGGCCGACGCTCTATCCACTGAGCCAAACAGTGAGGGCCTTATGTTAGGGTTTAGATATAGGGTTAGGATTTCTGGTTAGGGTTTAGGTATAGGGTTAGGGCTAGAATGTATGTTATGGTTTATTTTATTCTTTAAAAAATATATATTTTAATGATTGTTTACAGAGAGGAAGGGAGAGGGATAGAGAGTTAGAAACATTGATGAGAGAGAAACATCCATCAGCCGCCTCCTGCACGCCCCCACCAGGGGAAGTGCCCGCCACCCAGGTCCATGTCCTTGATCGGAATCGAACCCGGGACCCTTCAGTCTGCAGGCCGACGCTCTATCCACTGAGCCACACCGGCCAGGGCTAACCTATCTCCTTTTAATCGGCGGGAGGTGGGGGGGGGGAGAAGGGGGCAGAGTTACGCCATAGACACAATACCACAAAGCCAGGAGGACTCTTTTCCTTAGGAAAATTATATAAGCAGCCATCTTAGTACAGTAAGATTACAGAGGTATGTGTCTGTCTGTGTCTGCCTCTGCTCCTATGCATGAGTACGGGGAGAGGGAGGGAGGGAGGGGAAGAGAGAGAGAGAGAGAGAGAGAATACAAATGTTCACAATCAAGAACACTGAAAAAAAAATGAGCAACAGGGAATGAACTTTATTCTTCATGAGTCACTAACGGCCTCTGTATATTAATTGTTGGTTTTTTTTTTGGGGGGGGGAGGGTAATCCTCACCGGAGGATATTTCCCCCATTAATTTTCAGAGAGAGTGGACGGGAGGGAGAGAGACCCAGGAAGGGACACCTCGGCGTGAGAGAGACAGACGGATTCGTCCTGCCCGCACCCCCCCCCCCTGGGATGGGGGATCGAGCCTGAGGCTGAGGTTTGTGCCCGCCACGGGAAGGCAACATCGGACGATGGCGCATACCCCCGTCGGCGGGCCGCCGCTCTGCCCTCTGAGCCAAAGCGAGGGTACCGCTTCTTTTAAAAATATATTTTTTTTTCCCCAAAAAGTAAAGAACACACCTCAAAAAAAAACACCCCCAAAACAACACAGTTTGATTCCCGGTCCAGGGCACAGGCCCGGGTTGCAGGCTCCCTCCCCAGGAGGGCGCGTGCGGGAGGCAGCCGATCCGTGATTCTCTCTCCTCATGGATGTTTCTCTCTCTCTCTCTCTCTCCTTCTCCCTTCCTCAATGAAATCAATTAAAACATATTTTTTTAAAAAAGCGGCATAAGAGCTCAACCCAAGGACTTGTATGCATGCATATGAGCATAACCCATGGGTACAGACAGTAGGAGGGGGAGGGCATGTGCTGGGGGGTGGGGGGTGGCCAGGGAGAGGTCAGTGTGTGTGTGGGGGGGAAGGAGACTCATGCAATACTTTAAACAATAAAGAATTTAAATTAAACCAGAAAGAACCAAAAAAAAAAAAAAAAGAGCAAAGTCATGTGTTTAAAAGACTGTGTTCGATAGGGACTTATGCTATATAACAAAAGCCTAATAGGCTACGTATCCGGTTGTCCAGTCAACCAATCAGAGCGTCATAGGCTAATGATAGGCTAAGGCCGCTCAACCGCTCGCTATGACGTGCACTGGTCAGCAGGGGGAAGACAGTCAACTGGTCGACCAGTCGCTATGACGTGCACTGCCCAGGAAGACAGTCAACTGGTCGACCAGCTGCTATGACATACACTGACTGCCAGGGGGAAGACAGTCAACTGGTCGACCAGTCGCTATGACGTGCACTGACCACCAGGGGGGCAGATACTCTGACCAGTAGGTGAGCTTGCTGCTGGGGTCCGGCCGATCGGGACTGAGCGAGACGGGCCGGACACGCCCTGGAGCCCTCCCACGGTCCCTCCCTGGCTGGCCCACCTCCCGCATCCTTCCCCACCCTGATCGTGCACCCCGGTGGGGTCCCTCAGCCTGGCCTGAACCCTCTCGGAATCTGGGACCCCTCAGGGGATGTCAGAGAGCCTGTTTCGGCCCGATCCTGCAGGCCAGGCCGAGGGACCCCACCGGTGCACGAATTCGTACCCCGGGGACTTTGGTAAAAATATAATCCTCAAATTACACATAGTCGGTGTTCCGTAAATTTGGAGGAGGAGTACATTAAGAAAGCATATTCATGTCCCCCCGCCCCCACCAGAAAAATGCTTAAACAATCACAAATATGTCACCCCCGCCCTCACCGGTGTAGCTCTGCGGATAGAGCGTCGGCCTGCGGACGGAAGGGTCCCGGGTTCGATTCCGGTCCAGGGCATGGACCTGGGTGGCGGGCGCATCCCCAGGAGGAGGTGTGCGGGAGGCCGCTGATGGATGTTTCTCTCTCATCATCGAGGTTTCTCGCTCTCTCCCCCTCTCCCTTCCTCTCTGTCAAATATCAATAAAATCTATTTACAAAAATAGGGCATTCCCCACGGGGATCTGTTTTGTTTTTTTTTTTCCTTCCCCCACAGGTGCCACCGTGTGGAAGGTTCATTACGTGACCCCCAAATTTTCCCCGGCGGGAGCGGGCGCCTGCTACGCCACCGGGCTCTGCTCCTGCACGGGAGACATCACCCACCACGACCCTCCTCTGCTCTTTGACATCTCGAGAGACCCCTCCGAGGCCCGACCCCTCGGCCCGGACAGCGAGGTGCTCTTTGACCCCGTGGTCCAGGAGGTCGAGGCGGCCGTCCGGGAGCACCGTCGGACGCTCACCCCGGCCCCCCAGCAACTGTCCGTGTTCAACAGCCTCTGGAAGCCGTGGCTGCAGCCCTGTTGTGGGACCTTCCCCCTCTGCGGGTGCGACAAGGAAGATGACGATGACGGGGTCCCCCGTGGGTGAGGGCGCGGCGCGGGGCTGCTTGTTACCAGGCTGCGGCGCGCTGCTGCGGAGGTCGTCGGGAGCCGGGCTCCGCGGACGCGTCGGGTCCGTGTGTGTGTGGGGGGGGGGGGTCGAGGAGGGTGCCCTAGCCCTGGCCGGGGTGGCTCAGTGGATAGCGCCCCGGACTGCGGACCGGAGGGGCTCCCCGGGTTTGATTCCGGTCAAGGCCGCGTGCCTCGGTGGCGGGCTCCTCCCTGGCCAGGGCCCAGGTCAGGGTTCATGCAGGAGGCAACCCTTCGCCGTGTCCCTCACACACTGATGTTTCTCTCTGTCTCTCCCCCTCTCTCTCTCCCCCACTCTCCCTCTAAAAATCAAGGGAAAAATATCCTCGGATGAGGGTTAAAAATAAATAAATAAATAAATAAAGCTAGAACAATAAAAGCGTAATATGCTAATTAGACTGGACAGCCAAACGACCTTCCGGACGTCCTTCCAGACATCCTTCCAGATGAACCCACAGCGACAGGGGCTGAGTCAGACGTGGTTAGGGGCAATCAGGCAGGTGAGTGGTTAGGGGCGATCAGGCAGGCAGGCGAGTGGTTAGGGGTGATCAGGCAGGCAGGTGAGTGGTTAGGGGCGATCAGGCAGGCAGGTGAGTGGTTAGGGGCAATCAGGCAGGCGAGTGGTTAGGGGCGATCAGGCAGGCAGGCAGGCCAGCGGTTAGGAGCCAACGGTCCCAGGTTCCGAGATGGATGTCCTGCCTTTCAGGCCCGATCCCCCGAGGGGGTCCCCGATTGCAAGAGGGTGCAGGGGGCTGGGCTGAGGAACCCTCCCCACCCCCTGTCCCTCCATGCATGAGTTTTGTGCCCCAGACCTCCTGGTTCATAGGTCGACGCTGAACCACTGAGCCAAACCAGTCAGGGCTGTGTGTGTGTGTGTGTGTGTGTGTGTGTGTGTGTGTTTTAAATGCCCACAAAACTTAGTCAAGGCAGGTCTTATCACCTCCATTTTTGTAAAAGGACAAAGGAATCGGATGGCGTCGAAGTAAGAGCCTGAACTGATAGAGATGATAAGGCGAGGAAGAGGGGGGGGGGGCGAGAGAGAGAGAGAGAGAGAGAGATATTACAAGGCATCATCGCTTCTCCAATCCGTGCACGGCATGATTTTTCCTGGAACGAGAAGGGGGAAGTCTGGGCCGTGATGTCATGGGGCACCTGCTGATGGCGGCCGATAGCCCGCGTGGTGGTCGGGCTGGCGTCTGAAACACTTCCAGGACATCTCGTCACCAGCAAGTGGAGCTATCTCATGTGTGTTTTTCTTGAAAGAAAGAAAGAAAAAAGGAAGAAAAAAAACACTGGAAATCTATTTTTTTTTTTTTTCACGGACACCCGCAAGGAATAAAAAAAAAAAAAAATGATGATGTTGAATGGAAAGTGTCCTTGAGCCCTGACCGGTTTGGCTCAGTGGCTTAGAGGGTCCCGGGTTCGATTCCCGGTCCAGGCCACGTGCCCGGGTTGTGGGGTCCATCCCCAGGAGGGGGCGTGCAGGAGGCAGCCGATCCACGGTTCTCTCTCCTCATGGATGTTTCAATCTCTCTCTCTCCCTCTCCCTTCCTCTCTGACATCAATAAAAGTATTTTTTTTTAAAAGAGAGAGAATGCCATGCAATCTGTCACAGGCATGGGTGCACTCTTGGGTGGGGGGAGTCACTAGCAAACACCTTTCATTGGGGGTGGGAGGGTTCTACATTCCTCATTTTCAAAGCCAGACCCCCCCCTCTCTCTCTCTCTCTTTCTCTCTCTCTCTCTCTAAAATAAAAATACATTTTTATTGATTTCAGAGAGGAAGTGGGGGGAGAGAGAGAGAGAGAGAGACATCCATGAGGAGAGAGAATCATGGAACAGCTGCCTCCTGCACGCCCCCGACTGGGGATCGAGCCCTCCACCCGGGCATGGGCCCTCGACTGGGCATCGAACCCTGAACCTCCTGGTTCCTAGGTCGACGCTCCACCGCCGAGCCACGCCAGCCGGGCTGCATTTTTATGACTTCTGTGTTTTGGGGCGATGCAATCTTCTCAGATGTCCACCAGTTAATGTTTTTGATACCAGAACATTAGCTGTGGTTTTTTTTTTTTTTTCCTATGAGATTACGAGACCCAGGTGCAGGGAGAGGGTCTCATTTGTGGGGGGGGGGGGGGGCCACACATGTTGGGGCCCGTGGAGTCCTATCCTTGGGCCTTGAGGAGGCGTTGAGTTCCTGCAAAGGGGATGTTTCTGCTGCGCTGTGGTTTGCATGCCCCACTGCCTCCTGGGAATGTGACTCTCCCTGCCCTACCATCACCTCCTTTTCTATTTTTTTTAGACTTATGATCTCACTTTTTATTCTTTTTATTTTTATTTTTTATTTTTAACTAGAGGCCCGGTGCGTGAAATTCCGTGCACGGGGACGGTCACTCGGCCTGGCCTGCGATCAGGGCCGTCATCCCCGCCACCCCACTTCGGTTTCCCATTCAATCCCATTGGGCCATCAGAACCCACCGTCAGAGGGTGCCTGCGGGGCCGGCGCCCGTCAGCGTGTGGGAGTGGCGGCGGTGGGAGCAGATCTGCCAGCAGATGGGACCGGGGGGGGGGAGGGGTCTGGTTGGAGGGGATGGGTGGGGGTGTGGAGGATGGGCTGAGACCCGCCCCCGCGTCCACCGCAGCCTCGCGGCCCTCAGTTCCTCTCAAGGTGCACGGGTGCGTGCACTGGGCTCCTCGTTACGATAGAATCAGCTAGGTCTCTGAAACTGTACTTTACACTCCCTGTCTATGTCTTTTTTTTATGACGGCTGTTTTATGCAGCGGTGTTTGCACAGGTTGAGGCCACGCGTGGCAATGATGACTTCCCGGTAGGGGCAGGTAAGTCATTCACCACCTGCCCACGTCTCCCTCTGTCCCCTCGGCTCCCTCCAACGAACGTCACCTATGAAAACCGCCGCTCGCCTCTGCGTAAGACGTCAGAGCGAGCACCCGGCCGGATTGGAATTCCCGAGGAATGACGACAGATACTTTTTCCCTTGGGGCCATTTCCCCGTGCAATATTTGGGACCTGCTTGGGGGAAAAAAAGAGAGAGAGCGAGAGGAAGGAAGGAAGGAAGGAAGGAAGGAAGGAAGGAAGGAAGGAAGGAAGGAAAATGAAATTGCTTGTTTCATTAATATCCCAAGTTAACTGGGCATTCATTTGCTAACGCTGGCAAACCGGATTCAACTGGCATCTTGGCCTGGGGGTTCTAAACCAGCATCTTCCGTGCCTTCGGAACAGCCTGCCCCCCGTGGGCGACGTGGAATACAGTGGCTTTCGGAAGCAGTCTTTCTTTCTCGCCTAAGACAGGTAGGTCATTTCTTACTGTGTCCTGGTGTATAAGCCGGGGGCGAGCGCTGCAGGATTAGACAGTGAGGGTAGCGTTGGATGTCTACCTTGGGTTGGGTATAGACACCCGTGAACGGACTATTGCTCTGAAACCCAGGACTGCGCGGCACGATGGACAATAATGGCTTGCAGGGAGCGCCTGGGGAAGGCGCGTGAGCCGATTGTCGGCTGAGTCCAGGGGCGCTGGCAGAGCCACGTCCTGGAAACGCACTGTGCCAGAGGCAGGTATGTTGTCAGGCTGACCCTTCGCCCAGGTGCTGAGGGGGTGGGTTTCATTATGTACTTTCAGCCAGGTGCAAGGAACGGACGCAATGATCCAGGCTCAGCCAGGAGTGATGATTACAAGGAAGCTACAAGAATGAAGAATTAGCCCTAGCCGGTTTGGCTCAGTGGATAGAGTGTCGGCCTGGGGACTGAAGGGTCCTGGGTTCGATTCCGGTCAAGGGCATGCACCTTGTTTGCAGGGCACATCCCCAGTAGCGGGTGTGCAGGAGGCAGCTGATTGATGCTTCTTTCTCATCCATGTTTCTATCTCTCTCTCCCTCTCCCTTCCTCTCTGTAAAAAAATCAATAAAAATATATATTATATTAAAAAAAAAAGAAAGAACCTGCTGTAACACCAATGATGTGCAAAAAAAAAAAAAAAAAAAAAAGAATGAAGAATTACAGCTTGATCTTTAACCAGGATTCCACATAATTTCCTTTGTCTTAAACTCTAGTAAAACTTCCTGGATTCAGCCCTAACCGGTGTGGCTCAGTGGATAGAGCGTCAGCCTGCAGATGGAAGGGTCCCAGGTTCGATTCCCGGTCAAGGGCATGGACCTTGGTTGCAAGCACATACCCAGCGGGGTGTGTGCAGGAGGCAGCTGATCGATGTTTCTCTCTCATTGATGTGTCTAACTCTCTATCCCTCTCCCTTCCTGTCTGTAAAAAATCAGTAAGATATATTAAAAAAACAACCTCCTGGTATCACACTGTATAAAATAAACACGCTGCATCAGCTCTGGGTCTTTGTCTCTCCATCAGAGGGCAGTGTCCTACCTGGTCCCAGCTTTTCCCCTCTGTCTCTGTGATCTATCTCTTTCATTTTCTCAACCCCCCGTCGCCCCTTCTCAGGACTTGTGTTCACTCTCTAGCCATGCTGGTCGCGGTAAAGAGAGAAATACTTCTAATAGCTAAGATTTGGAATCAGCCCAAGTGCCCCTGAGTAGACGAGGTACATGAACACCGTGGAATACGACGCAGCAGTGAAAAGGGGAGGATCTCTGTCTCATTGTGAGACAGCATGGAGGGACCTGCAGGGTATCGTGCTGAGGGAAATAAGCCAGTCGGAGAGAGACACGTGTCCCATGACCTCACTCCTATGTGGGATCTAATGAACCCAATAAACAATGAACAAAATAGATCCAGAGACAGGGAATCTCAGAGGAAAGGCGGGGGAGGGAGGGTGGGTGGGAAGCAATCAACCAAAGAACTTGTATGTATAGATGCATCACCCAGGGACACAGACAATAGGGGGGGTGAGGGCCTGGGGTGGGGGGCAGGGGCAGGGGCAGGCTACAAGGTGTCAATGGAGGAAATGGGAGGAGGGGCATATGGAATACTTTCCACAATAAATATTTTAAATTTTTAACAAAAAACCCACAGAAAGTCAGGACTATATGGAATTGGGTTGAGATCCCACTTGGTGGGGTGTAGATGACCTTGAATGACTCTTGGGTATGGAAGCCAGGACTAAAGGGAGTTGGGTTGAGGGTCTCCCTTGGGTGGGCATAGACTTCCTGGAACGGACTTTCATATGAAAGCCAGAGGAGCAGGAAGTTGGGTCGGTTGAACTATGGGGTATGAAAGACAGGACTACAGGAAGTGGAGTGTCTTACCTGGGTGGGTAGAGTTGTCCTTGGACTGACTGTAGCCATTAAAGCCAGGACTCCAGGAAGTTGGGTGGAGATCCCACTTGGTTGGGTATAGTCATCCTTGAATGACTGTCTGAGAGCCATGTCTACAGGAAGTTGGGCTGGGTGTCTCACTTGGGTGGGTGTAGACAACCTTGAACTAATTATTGGTATTGAAGCCAGGACTCCAGGGAGTTGGGTTGAGATCCCACTTGGATGGATACAGTCGTCCTTGAATGACTGTTGGTATGAAAACCAGGACTACAGGGAGTTGGGTTGACTCACTTCGGTGGGTGTAGATAACCTTGAACTAATTATTGGTATGGAAGCCAGGACTCCAGGGAGTTGGGTTGAGGGTCTCACTTGGGTGGGTGTAGACAACCTTGAACTAATTGTTGGTATTGAAGCCAGGACTCCAGGGAGTTGGGTTGAGGGTCTCACTTGGGTGGGTGTAGACAACCTTGAACTAATTGTTGGTATTGAAGCCAAGCCTACACGAAGTTGGGTTGAGATCCCACTTGGATGGATACAGTCGTCCTTGAATGACTGTTGGTATGAAAACCAGGACTACAGGGAGTTGGGTTGACTCACTTCGGTGGGTGTAGATAACCTTGAACTAATTATTGGTATGGAAGCCAGGACTCCAGGGAGTTGGGTTGAGGGTCTCACTTGGGTGGGTGTAGACAACCTTGAACTAATTGTTGGTATTGAAGCCAGGACTCCAGGGAGTTGGGTTGAGGGTCTCACTTGGGTGGGTATAGACAACCTTGAACTAATTGTTGGTATTGAAGCCAAGCCTACACGAAGTTGGGTTGAGATCCCACTTGGATGGATACAGTCGTCCTTGAATGACTGTTGGTATGAAAACCAGGACTACAGGGAGTTGGGTTGACTCACTTCGGTGGGTGTAGATAACCTTGAACTAATTATTGGTATGGAAGCCAGGACTCCAGGGAGTTGGGTTGAGGGTCTCACTTGGGTGGGTGTAGACAACCTTGAACTAATTGTTGGTATTGAAGCCAGGACTCCAGGGAGTTGGGTTGAGGGTCTCACTTGGGTGGGTGTAGACAACCTTGAACTAATTGTTGGTATTGAAGCCAGGACTCCAGGGAGTTGGGTTGAGATCCCACTTGGATGGATACAGTCGTCCTTGAATGACTGTTGGTATGAAAACCAGGACTACAGGGAGTTGGGTTGACTCACTTCGGTGGGTGTAGATAACCTTGAACTAATTATTGGTATGGAAGCCAGGACTCCAGGGAGTTGGGTTGAGGGTCTCACTTGGGTGGGTGTAGACAACCTTGAACTAATTGTTGGTATTGAAGCCAGGACTCCAGGGAGTTGGGTTGAGGGTCTCACTTGGGTGGGTATAGACAACCTTGAACTAATTGTTGGTATTGAAGCCAAGCCTACACGAAGTTGGGTTGAGATCCCACTTGGATGGATACAGTCGTCCTTGAATGACTGTTGGTATGAAAACCAGGACTACAGGGAGTTGGGTTGACTCACTTCGGTGGGTGTAGATAACCTTGAACTAATTATTGGTATGGAAGCCAGGACTCCAGGGAGTTGGGTTGAGGGTCTCACTTGGGTGGGTGTAGACAACCTTGAACTAATTGTTGGTATTGAAGCCAGGACTCCAGGGAGTTGGGTTGAGGGTCTCACTTGGGTGGGTGTAGACAACCTTGAACTAATTGTTGGTATTGAAGCCAAGCCTACAGGAAGTTGGGTTGAGATCCCACTTGGATGGATACAGTCGTCCTTGAATGACTGTTGGTATGAAAACCAGGACTACAGGGAGTTGGGTTGACTCACTTCGGTGGGTGTAGATAACCTTGAACTAATTATTGGTATGGAAGCCAGGACTCCAGGGAGTTGGGTTGAGGGTCTCACTTGGGTGGGTGTAGACAACCTTGAACTAATTGTTGGTATTGAAGCCAGGACTCCAGGGAGTTGGGTTGAGGGTCTCACTTGGGTGGGTGTAGACAACCTTGAACTAATTGTTGGTATTGAAGCCAGGACTCCAGGGAGTTGGGTTGAGATCCCACTTGGATGGATACAGTCGTCCTTGAATGACTGTTGGTATGAAAACCAGGACTACAGGGAGTTGGGTTGACTCACTTCGGTGGGTGTAGATAACCTTGAACTAATTATTGGTATGGAAGCCAGGACTCCAGGGAGTTGGGTTGAGGGTCTCACTTGGGTGGGTGTAGACAACCTTGAACTAATTGTTGGTATTGAAGCCAGGACTCCAGGGAGTTGGGTTGAGGGTCTCACTTGGGTGGGTGTAGACAACCTTGAACTAATTGTTGGTATTGAAGCCAAGCCTACACGAAGTTGGGTTGAGATCCCACTTGGATGGATACAGTCGTCCTTGAATGACTGTTGGTATGAAAACCAGGACTACAGGGAGTTGGGTTGACTCACTTCGGTGGGTGTAGATAACCTTGAACTAATTATTGGTATGGAAGCCAGGACTCCAGGGAGTTGGGTTGAGGGTCTCACTTGGGTGGGTGTAGACAACCTTGAACTAATTGTTGGTATTGAAGCCAAGCCTACACGAAGTTGGGTTGAGATCCCACTTGGATGGATACAGTCGTCCTTGAATGACTGTTGGTATGAAAACCAGGACTACAGGGAGTTGGGTTGACTCACTTGGGTGGGTGTACACAACCTTGAACTAATTGTTGGTATAGAAGCCAAGCCTACAGGAAGTTGGGTTAAGATCCCACTTGGATGGGTACAATTGGCCTTGAATCACTGTTGCTATGGAAGCCAGGACTCCAGGGAGTTGGGTTGAGGGTCTCACTTGGGTGGGTGTAGGCAACCTTGAACTAATTGTTGGTATTGAAGCCAAGCCTACACGAAGTTGGGTTGAGATCCCACTTGGATGGGTAGAGACATCCTTGAATGACTGTCTGAGAGCCACGTCTACGGGAAGTTGGGCTGAGTGTCTCATTTGGGTGTGTGGACGTCCTCAAACGGACTACGCCTCAGAGCCATCCTTGCCCTCGAGCACGTCCTGACTCAGCCTGCTCACGGGGCGTCTCCAGCATGTCCTGACTCATCCTGCTCACAGGGCGTCTTGCGCGTTGGAAAGGAATCAGACCTTCCACCGACCACGGGAGACCCAGATGCTCTCTGGCAGCTCCCCTGAGGGAGCCCTGGCCGCCCGCACATCTTCTAGGAAGGATTATCCTTCGCTTCCTTGCCCAACGTCGCTTCTTGGAGGGTGGACACAGCGGTTTTGCAACAGAGAACACCTGGAGTCCCCTGCCCACACCTCATCTCATCCGCCCTCTCAGTTTGCGTTTATAACCCATGCTCTCTTTGCCCCAAATGTATGTGTGTCAAATGCAAGCCAGGGCATATTCACCACCAGGTGTGTGAGTCCCCAGCGTCGCCTTTCCCAGGCTGTGAGCTAAAATGCAAGTTCTTTTTCTTAAAAAAAAAAAAAAAATTCGGAGAGGAAGGGAGAGGGAGAGAGAGAGAGAATCATGGATCGGCGGCCTCCCGCAGGCCCCCTATTGGGGATCGAGCCAGCAACTGGGGCATGTACCCTGACTGGCAATTGAACCCTGACCTCCTGGTTCATAGGTCCTCAACCATTGAGCCACACTGGCTGGGCTGTTTAAGACACTTTTATCCCCAGCTGCAGGAGGCAGCTGATCTATGAGTCTCCCCTCTTTCTCTCTCTCTCTCTGAAATCAATCCTATCTAATAAAAGGGTAATATGCAAATTAACCGTCACTCTGTCACAAAGATGGTGGGGCCCATAGCCACAAGATATTGGTGCCCCGTCCTCTCAGCCCCGCCAGAGTCCCCCAGTCCCAGGGAGGGGAGGGCAGCCGCTGAGAGTGGGCAGTATGAGCAGCCTGCTTCGTTGCCCCGGCGACGAGGCAAGCGTTCTGACCCCTGGCCACAGATGGGTCTCCTGGCCACAGAGAGCCTCTGGGCAGCCGGCACAGAGCGGCCAGGCCCCGCGGGTGCACAGAATCGTGCACGGGGCTACTAGTAAAAAATATATTTAAAAAAATATTAATAACCATTTGGATGGGTGTGAGGCCATACCTCATTGTGGTATCATTTCCACAGTGGCTGCCCCAGTCTGCGTCCCCACCAGCACTGCGCGAGGGTTTCCCTTCTCTCCACATCCTCGCCAGCACTTGCTATTGGTTGATTTTATTACTAATTAGAGGCCCGGTGCATGAAATTCATGCATGAGGGGGAGGGGGTCCTTCAGCCCAGCCTGCACCCTCTCCAATCCGGGGACCCCTCAGGGGATGTCTGACTGCAGGATAGGGCCTCAACCGGCAGTCGGACATCCCTCTCGCAATCTGGGACCGCTGGCTCCTAACCGCTCACCTGCCTGCCTGCCTGATCGCCCCTAACCGCTCTCCCCTGCCGGCCTGATCGTCCCTAACCGCCTCTGCCTTGGCCCCCACCTCCGTGGCTTTGTCCAGAAGGATGTCCAGAAGACGTCTGGTCTAATTAGCATATTACCCTTTTATTGGTATAGATAACCATTCTGCCTGGCTGGTGTAGGCCAGTGGATTGAGCTTCGTCCTGTGAAGCAAGAGCTCCCAGTTTCTCTTCCCGGTCAGGGGCACATGCCCGGGTTGTGGACTTGATCCCCAGTAGGGGGCGTGCAGGAGGCAGCTGATCCATGATCCTCTCTCATCATGCATGTCTCTCTCTCTCTCTCTCTCTCTCTCTCTCCCCCTTTCTCTCCGACATCAATAAAAATATATTTTAAAAACAGTAATAACCACTTTGATGGGTGTGAATTGATACTTCACTGTGGTTCTAATTTGCCTCTCTCCGACGATGAGTGACGTCGGACAACTTTTCATGTACCCGTTGGCCGTCTGTATGTCCCCTGCTTTGCAATGTATCCCTCAGAATAAGGAGTCATCCACCCTTTGTGCCCTAACCGATGTGGCTCAGTGGATCGAGCTCCGGCCTGCGGACGGAAGGATCCTGGGTTCGATTCCCGGTCCAGGGCGCAGGCCCGGGTTGCGGGCTCCATCCCCAGGAGGGGGCGTGCGGGAGGCAGCCGATCCATGATTCTCTCTCCTCCTGGATGTTTCTCTCTCTCTCCTCTTCCTTCCTCTCTGAAATTGATAATATATATATATAATTTTTTTAAAGTAATATACCCCTTTGTAACTCTCACTCTGGAGAATGTCTTTGAACCTTGACATGTCCTTCGGATGTGTCTATGAAATTCCAAGGCAGAGTTCTCTTCCTGGTAAGTCCACCTGGGAAGCCACCTGTATCTTTGGTGTCACCATCCAAGATTGATTTCAGAGAGGAAAGGAGAGAGAGAGAGAGAGAGAGAGAGAGAGAGAGAGAGAGAGAGAGAGAGAGAGAGAGAGAGAGAGAGAGAGAGAGAAACATCCAGGATGAAAGAGAATCATGGATCAGCTGCTTCCTGCATGCCTCCTGTTGGGGATGGAGCCCACAACCCAGGCATGTGCCCTTGACCGGGAATCAAACCGTGACCTCCTGGTTCATAGGTCAACGCTCAACCACGGAGCCAGACAGTCAGGCATTTGTTCCTTCCTTAGTAGCTACCCAATGGGGGCGTGGTGTTGACAAATAGTATATCCCTCCCTCAGCCCTTAAATTCTTCCGGCATCCTCCATCTTGCTCAACATAATTCAGATATAATTCCGGAAGAGAGGATATATTTCCTCTTCTCTTTTACTTTTCGTTTTAATTTATTTAATTTCTTTCTTTGTTTTTTTTTTTTTTTAAATATTCTTGTATTTATTGATTTCAGAGCGAGGAAGGGAGAGGGAAAGAGAGAGAGAGAAACATCCATGAGGAGAGAGAATCATGGATCGGCTGCCTCCTGCACGTCTCCTACTGGGGATGGAGCCCGCCACCCGGGCGTGTGCCCTGGACCGGGCATCGAACCCTGACCTCCTGGTTCCTAGGTCAACGCTCCACCCCTGAGCCACACCGGCTGGGCTATTTTATCTTCTTTCATTCGGGGGCCAGGTCCCCCTGCAGGCGGTCCTGGAGACCCCACGGAGTCCTCAGAGTCTCAGGGACTAGGATCTCAGCCACTGCCTGGTGTACCAGTGCCAGCCTTGCCTCCCTTGCACCCGATGAATCATTCGCCGGTGGGCACACAGGTGAGGACACTCAGCCAGGGCGAGCGAGCCTGCAGGTGTTTCCACGGAAGGTCTTCCCATTATTTTTTGTAACCCGGATTTTGAGGACATGCAAATCAGGGGCAGAGGATGGCCTCATTTGCATATCCCAAAGGTGAGCTCCTTCTACCTGAGTAGACCAGCCTTCCAGGGGACACGGCAGGATTCCACACAGCCTGCGGTTTGGGGACAGGTGAGCGGTGCTTGCCAGGAGGGTCCCATGTCCCCAGAATTAGGTAGACACCACCACGGACAGGTGAGCCGGGCAGGTGAGTCGGGCAGGTGAGCCGGGAAAGGCGTTTTTTTGTGCTGATCTCAGCCTATCTGTGCCAGATCTTGTGTTGGGACCGGCCCTTGGGGGTTCTGATTGTGATGGCAAGACACCCTTCTGTGTTACCCGTCAGGAAATTCTGATAGAATAGATGTATAACTACACGTATGAGTAGATGTGTGAGTAGGTATGTGGGTAGAGACGTCTCGGGCTCTCTCCTTTAAAAATATGTGTTTGTATTGATTTCAGAGAGGAAGGGGGAGAAAGAGAGAGAGAGAGAGAGAGAGAGAGAGAGAGAGAGAGAGAGAGAGAGAGAGACCTCCAGGATGAGAGAGAGTCATGGATCGGTTGCCCCCTGCATGCCCCCTACTAGGGATGGAGCCTGCAACACGAGCATCCAACCGTGACCCCCTGGGTCGAGGCTCAAGCACAGAGCCACCGCAGCTGAGCTGTTGTTGACACTACAGTATCATAAATGTCTCCCATGTCCCCATCGCTGTCCCCCTCCACCCTTTGCCCAGGTCTTCCCCACGGTATTGTCTGTGCCCACGGGCGACTCATACAGGCATATCCATTCTTTCGTTAATGTCTTCCCATCCCTTCACCCACCCCCTTCCTGTGGAGATTCGTCAATCTCTTTCTTGTAGCCAAGTCTCTGGTGCTATTTTTTTTTTTGTTTTTGTTTTTGGTCAGTTTATTTGGTTCATTAGATTCCACGTAGGAGTGAGATCATGAGATACATGTCTTTCTCTGATGGGCTTATTTCACGCAGCATCATACTCTCCAGGTCCCTCCGTGCTGTCTCAAAGGGTAAGAGATCCCTCCCGTCTTCACAGCTGCGTAGTATCCCACGGTGTCGATGGACCACAGCTGTTTTATCCACTCGTCTATGGATGGGCACTTGGGCTGTTTCCAGATCTTAGCGATTGTAAATGATGCTTCTATGAATATAGCGGGGGGGGGGCATGCATTCTTTCTGATGGGTGTTTGGGGATTGTCAGGATGGATTTTTGAAGGAGGCATTTAGCATTAAGTATCTGGTTGAGTTTTAAGGTTCAAACAGGGGTAATGACTTACCGACAGAATTTCGTCTTTTTGTTCCTTTTCTTTCATCGCGGTGACTTTTGCTATCATGTCCCTTGGTCATCACAGGCCCCCCCCCCCCCCCGCCGAGTGTGTACACCTCTTAGCTTTCCTAAAATCACCAGAGAGTGGTCTCCCTTGGGACTAATGGCCAATCAAAGAAGGAGATAAAAGTCATTGTGTTTTTGTGTTTTTTTAGGGGATCTAAGTCCATTCCACGTAGACTTGGTGAGATTAAACTCTTGGGTTCTGCTCCTTCTTGAGATTATATGCTCATGAGGCATGTGTGAGGGTAGGTTGAGGGACTGAGCCAAGTAACTCACACCCCAAAAAGGAGCTTGATGGCCCCAGAACTTGGCACAGCTCAAGCTCTTCCTTAATGGGCCAGGAGATTCAGGTAATGGAGAGCTTGGGGTTTATGCCCTGAGCGTGTCAGAAAACCAGTTTTTAATCGATGGAAGTAGAGATAGGATCCCCACATTCAGGGAGCATTTCCAAAAAGGAGCTGACTTAACCAACCCAAGGATAACACACGTTTCCTTTCAGGGGCTTAGATCTCCGGCCAAAGAAAATAAGGAGGTGCTCAGATCTTCAAGATGACGCTCAGGTAAGGGAAGTAACAAGCCAGCGTGCAAACACACGGATGCTGATGCGTAATTTTGTGGCATTTGTGAATTCAGCTCAATAGCTTGAGGCATGCACTATTATGCATCCATTATGTGGTGAGCTGTCAAATGTCTACATGTATCTTCCGGGTTCAGTAAGTCCATAATGAAAAAAAAAGTAGGGGGGATGTAGACAGTAGAAACGAATGTAAATGGCCAATTTCCAACACACTTAGTTTATTTTATATTTATTGATTGATGGGGGGGGTGGAGAGAGAGAGAGAGAGAGAGAGAGAGAGAGAGAGAGAGAGAGAGAGAGAGAGATGGATTTGTGGTTCCACCTATTCATGCACTCATTGGGTGATTCTTGTGTGTGCCCTGACCAGGGATCGAACTCCCAACCTTGTCATATCAGGATGATGCTCTGACCACCGGAGCTACCTGGCCAGGGTCGGTATTATTTTGAAATGTTGTAAAAACAGGGATTGAGAAAAGCCACTCAGTCATTTTTGGTGAAGAGGAAAGCATTTCTATAATTATTATGGTTTGTCCATAGACAAAGCCCCTGGCTGTAGACTTCTCGTCTTCAAGAAGTTAACAGTTTTGGGAGAAAAGATTGTGGAAAGCAGAGTTTCAATCTCGAGGCAGGAGTTGTATCAGAGGATTTATAAAGGGTCTGAGAGTAGACGGGGTCAGGGAGTCTTTCTACCTTCCTTCCCAGAGTAAATATGTAACGATGGTTACCCATTACCTGATCCCTAGTAGAGACCCCATAGGAAGAGAAATCCTCTAATAGAAAAGCCTAATTTCCTAAGTGTCTGGTCGACTAGTCGGCCGTTCAGCCAATCATGGCCAAATATGCTAATGATACGCTAAGGCTGCTCAGCCTCTCGAGATGTCGTGCACTGCCCACCAAGGGGAAGACGCTCTGACCTGTAGGTTAGCATGCTCCTGGGGTCTGGCAATCGGGACTGAGCGAGATGGGCCGGACACGCCCTGGAGCCCTCCCGCATCCCTCCCCAGCCTCGCTCATGCACCAGGTGGGGGGTCCCTCGGCCTGGCCTGCGCCCTCTCGCCATCTGGGACCCCTCAGGGGATGTCAGAGAGCCGGGTTTGGCCCGATCCCGCAGGGCCAGGCCTAAGAACCCCTACTGGTGCATGACTTCGTGCGCTGGGCCTCTTATATATTTCTTTGAGAAATTGGGACTTGAGGTGGGACTGAGCAAAATTGGAAGCGGCCTAAATCCGTGTCCAGATTCCAGGACTCATTTTTCGTCCATGCCTTCTTTTTCCTTTATTCTGGGGTGCCCTTTTTATTTGTGTTTCTGGCCTTCCACCAAATGTGGTTGTTTTTTTTTTAAAATTGTTTTTCGGCCAAGCTGGTATAGCCACACACAATCACAGTTTCATGTGAAAGGAGTCAGCAACACAATCAGGGACAGGACCTGATACGCCTTAGCAATGTAACCGTAATCATCAGTCAAACAGATTAGCCGGGAGCACAGTTGCCCAAGTCTTTTTGCAATATGACCGTAACCCCACGTCAGGAAATCACAAGCACAAGTCAGCAACCTCCCCACCACCCATCACCTCCTCCGTCTGAGCGCCTCTCACCCAAGGAACAAATACATGCTTTCTCTCCGGGTACCTTGATGTTTTCGGATTCCACCTCCCAGAAGGGCAATGAGCTTGAGGGGGTGGAGAACCCAAGGGAGCCGGCCGTTGAGGAGGGTGGGTACCATCCAGCAGCGAGGACCAACATGGACTTTGGGAAGAGAATCCCGTGGTCCCCTGTCCGTGTTTCGGGACCTGTGCCTGGCGTCCAACCCGCCCTGCTGCCTTCCGAGAAGAGGACGTTGGCGTGGAACGTGGACCCTGAAACCATCCAGAGCAGGGTGTCTCCAGGGCAACCTGTGTTTGTTTTTTGTTTTTTCAGGAGGCGCTGGGCGTCCCCGTGTTGGTTGTGGTTACTCTTCACCGTGGGCCAGTCGCAAAGGGCGGCCGATGACAAGCCTAACATCGTCCTGATAATGGCGGACGATTATGGGATTGGAGACGTGGGCTGCTATGGAAATGATACCATCAGGTGTGTCCTTGAGGCGTGGAGGGCTGGGGCATCTCATGACCGCTTCTCCCTGCGACAGCAACGTGATGCTGCTGGCTTTCCTTTTGGAGAACGAGGTCACATTCAGTGTACGTGCACTGGAGCCTTGCGTCTGCACTCACCGTGGAGCAAGCTCGGACAAGTGACCTCACCTGTGTGTGTCTTCATCTTCTCATCTCTTGAGTGCATAGTAATGGGCCCGGGAGTTTCCCCCCATGCAAAGCACTCCCTAGCCACTTGTCAGGTAGGGAGCCTTCTGTCGTGCAGACTGTTGAAATGCGTGGTGATTTTTATATGCATTTTTTTTTAAAAAAAAAAATGACTGGGTGACGTCTATACTAATAAAAGGGTAATGTGCTCATTAGACTGGACACCATCCAGACATCTTCCAGACGTCCTTCCGGGGCAAAGCCGAGGTGGCAGCGGCCGAGGCAGAGGCGGTTAGGGGCAATGAGGTCGGAAGGGGGGAGCAGTTAGGGGCGATCAGGCCGGCAGGGGAGGGCAGTTAGGGGCGATCAGGCTGGCAGGGGGGCGCAGTTAGGGGTGATCAGGCTAGCAGGGAGGAGCAGTAGGGGGCGATGAGGCCAGCAGGGGGGAGCAGGTAGGGGTGATCAGGCTGGCAGGGAGGGCAGTTAGGGGTGATCAGGCCTGCAGGGGAGGGCAGTTAGGGGTGATCAGGTTGGCAGGGGGGAGCAGTTAGGGGGCAATGAGGCCAGCAGGGGGGACCAGTTAGGGGATGATCAGGCTGGCAGGGGTAAGCAGTCAGTTAGGGGGCAATCATATATATTGCCCTATGAGCACACTGACAACCAGGGGGCAGATACTCAACGAGGAGCTGGCCCCCTGGTGGTCAGTGCGCTCCCGCAGCCAACCTCCCACAGCCCCTGCCCCCGGCCGGTCACCCTGATTGCCAGCCAGGCCGAGGGACCCCACCCATGCACAAATTCGTGCACCAGGCCTCTAGTGTTACATGTAATATGAATGATAGAATATCTATCATAGTATATGCATATGTAATTGGTAGAACAAAATTACAGCAGTCCAGAAAAAAAAACAACACACAGCTTGCAAACAGAAGGAGAATGGGCTTTGCGTGCAAAGTTACCCTGTCTTCCCTTCCGAGCTCCCGGAATTATAGGAAACAGAGATATTTACCTTCAGATCTGTGCGTGCATGCATGTGTGTGTGTGCGTGTGTGTGTGTGTGTGTGTGTGTGTGCCTGACTCTTTCTGTCTCTCTGTGTTTGTCTCCCTGTCTATGCCTCTCAATCTCTCCCCATTCCCTCCTTCTCTTTCCTCTCTCTCTCTCTCTCTCTCTCTGTCTCTCTCTCTCTCTCTATGTGTCCCTCTATCTTTCTCTCTGTCTCTCTTGGTCTCTCTCGCGCTCTCTCTGTCTTCATGTCTGTCTCTCCCTCTGTCATTGCCTCCCCACCCCCCTCTCTCTGCCTCTCTCTTCTCCCATCCCCATTCTTCAGTGTCCCCTCCATCTCTCTTTCCAGGACCCCCCACATCGACAGCTTAGCCAGAGAAGGTGTCCGGCTGACCCAGCACATCTCCGCGGCCTCCATGTGCACCCCAAGCCGGTCCGCTTTCCTCACGGGCAGGTACCCGATCCGGTCAGGTGTGTGCACGGGGTCCCCCTCATCACCCCTCTCTGCTGTTGTGGTAGAATCAGAGGGCACGGACCGCGCGGCTGGACCATGGTGACACGTTGCAAGGTGCCAGCGCTCACCTGTCTTTGTGTGGGAAACTCACGATGTCAACACCTAAATCCCTTTGCTCCTAAGTGACCCACATCGCCGTGGGTGGCCAAGAGATGTCTTCACCTTCACACGGTGACATGCTCCCTATATAATAAAGAGGCGATATGCAACTTGACCGTCACACCCCTTGCACAAGATAGCTGCCCCCATGTGGGCACAAGATGGCTGCCACAAGATGGCCAGTGAGGGAGGGCAGTTGTGGGCGATCAGGCCTGCAGGGGAGGGCAATTGGGGGGGAACCAGGCCTGCAGGGGAGGGCAGTTGGGGGCAATTGGGCCAGCAAGGGAGCAGTTAGGCATCAATCAGGCTGGCAGGGGAGTGGCTAGGGGGTGATCAGGCTGGCAGGCAGAAGCGGTGAGGGGCAATCAGACAGGCAGGCAGGCAGGCGAGCAGATGGGAGCCAGCAGTCCTGGATTGTGAGAGAGATGTCCGAGGGGGTCCCAGATTGGAGAAGGTGCAGGCTGGGCTGAGGGACACACCCCACCACCCCCCAGTGCACAAATTCATGCAGCAGTGGGATCCCTCTGCCTGGCGTGCGGGTTCAGGCTGAAACCAATTCTCTGACATCCCCTCAAGGGGTCCCGGATGGTGAGAGGAGGCAGGCCAGGCCGAGGGAACCCACCGGGTGCACGATCGGGGCCGGGGAGGGAGGCGGGAGGTTGGCCAGCCGGGGAGGGACCATGGGAGGCTCTAGGGTGTGTCTGGCCTGTCTCGCTCAGTCCCGATTGGACAGACCCCAGCAGCAAGCTCACCTATTGGTTGGACCGTCTGCCCCCTGGTGGTCAGTGCACGTCATAGCGAGTGGTTGAGCAGCCTTCGCATCTCATTAGCATATGACGCTTTGATTGGTTGCACAGCTGACGGGTGGACCGGACACTTTGCATAGTAGGCTTTTATTATATACGATTAGAGAAAGAGGAAGGGAGAGGAAAAGGGAGATAAAAGCATCCATGATGAGAGAGAGTCATGGATCAGCTGCTTCCTCCATGCCCTCTCCTGGGGATGGAGCCTGCAACTGGGCATGTGCCCTTGACCAGTAATCAAACAGGTGACCACTTGGTTCGTGGGTCAGTGGTCAAAACAACGGAGCCCCACGTGCCTGGTGAGATGATCACTTATTTTGTGTGCTGATCCTCACCTGAGGATATTTTCCCATTGATCTTTAAAGAGAATGGAGGGGAGAGAGAGAGACACACACACACAGAGAGAAAAACACAGATGCGAGAGAGACACCCAGGAACATCAAATTATTACTATTATTTTTCTTTGCCGCTCACTTGAATGTAAAACTAGTGTTTTAGAGAAAGGTGTGTTTCATGTACAGGACCTGCTTTTTAAAAAATCTGATTTCAAAGGGATTTCTCTCTCTCTCTTTTTTTTTAAGATTATTTAAAAATGTATTTTATTGATTTTTTTTTTTTTTTTTTACAGAGAGGAAGGGAGAGGGATAGAGAGTTAGAAATATCGATGAGAGAGACACATCGATCAGCTGCCTCCTGCACACCCCCCTACTGGGATGTGCCTGCAACAAAGGTACATGCCCTTGACCGGAATCGAACCTGGGACCCTTCCGTCCACAGGCCGATACTCTATTCACTGAGCCACACCAGTTAGGGCTCAAAGAGCTTTCTCTTGTGTCAAATTTAAAAAAAAAGATAGGAACTCACTCTCTGAGAATTCCTGCCCTAATTTGCTCTTCTGATTTTATCTGAGCAGCTGGCTCTCTGAGACTTCCTGGCCTACTTTTCTCTCCTGATTTTATCTGAAAATGTTTTTTTTTTCCCCTTCTTATTACCTGTTTTGTCCTGTTTACTCAATTTCGTTTCCACTCCCTGAGTTGAGCCGTATTTTGGAAGGAAGTCGGGATGGATCCGCTTGGAGAACTGTCCAGAGCTAGCTAGATTGCTCAAGAATGTTCACTATACCAAGGACCCTGGCATCACTGCCAATGGGAATGAGCAAAGTCTCCTCAGTTTCCACTACTCACCAGGGACACCGGTTGGCTATCTCGGGGTGTTCTTCTGTTCCTGAATCCTTCAAAAACTCATTTGCTTCCTTCCATTCCTTGGCCATCCTATATAATAAAAGCCCAGCGACCATCACGGCGTCACGACCAGAATGACAGCTCGGGGACTGGTGAGCGGGCGGAAGATGGCCCTGATTGCAGGCTAGGCCTAGGGACCCTACCTGTGCACCATTTCATGAGCTGGACCTCTAGTGAATTAGAAGTCTTCAGTCTCAGGGTGACTGGTCCCACCCACCTACTTGACATCAACTCAAGTCATAAGGGGTTTAAAACCAATGAGTCTACTCTTCTGAGATGCCCCGACTTCAGGTTCTGGACAAGAAATGAGCTCACACACCTGTCCTACAAATAGAACTTGACTCTATTGTCAGAAAAATATTTTTTAGTAGGAACACAAGAGTTTGAAGTTTTCATAAGATTTCATTTTTCTTTTTTTTTAATATGTTTTTATTGATTTTTCGAGAGAGAGGAGAAGGGAGAGAGAGAAAAACATCAACAATGAGAGAGAATCATGGATCAGCTGCCTCATGCATGCCTTCTACTGGGGATCAAGCTGACAAGCCAGGCATGTGCCCTGATGGGGAATCAAACCAGGACCTCCTGGTTCACGGGTCCATGCTCAACCACTGAGCCACACCAGCCCAGCAAGATTCCATTTTTTTACTTCTTTTCTGAGGCATAGATGCCCCAGTTGAGGCAGGTGCAGGTTAGATGTTCCATCCTCCATTGTCTATGGAAGTGGGGGACAGTGGGTTGTGGTGTATCCGATGGTGTCATAGGTGTGTGTTTGGGGGGGGGCACAAGAGTTTAAAGGGGCTTTGCATTACGGACCAGGGTGAGTTTTGTGTTTGGAGAACCCAATTCCCTCCCCCACACCTTGATAGCTCTTCCCCGTTCATCCTCTGTCCACCTTCCCAGCCCTCAACCCTCCAGGCAGGAGTCTCTCCCTCTTCCCGTGTAGGGCACCTACCAGCTCATGGTGTGCACCCGTGTCGTATTTTTCCGTCACCTGTAGGAATGGTTTCCAATGGAAACGACCGAGTCATCCTCTCCCTCGGGGCCTCTCCCGGACTCCCTCATAATGAAACCACATTTGCAGCCTTAGTCAAGGAGCAAGGCTACAGCACGGCGATCATCGGTAAGCAGCCATTGCTCTCTGCCTCCTCCAGAACTCTCCATCATGATTGGGCTTGGCTCACCTGGGATCTGCAATAAGCAAAGCTCCATCTCTCTCTCTGTCTCTACACACACACACACACACACACACACACACACACACACACACACAAAGAGTCTGTCCTAAATGATACAAACTCATCCTTTGCAGACATAACTCAAGCATGACACAAGACCCCTTCCCACCGAACCCCGAGGTCTTTCCCGATGTTCACCCCACATGTTTCCGTGTCACTCCCTGTGTGTCCTTCATCTTTGCATAGGTCAAGACACTCTACGATAAAGATTTAGGATGGTTCTCTCTCTCTCTCTCTCTCTCACCATTATTCTTTGAAGGCTCCATAATCCTGCATCCCATCCACCAGGCATCATTTAAGACATGTATCGAGTCCTCCCAAGAACACACAAGCAGTGTTCGCACCGTTAGCGTTTTATGGAAGGTCAAGTTCTGGTTCTGTTAACATATCTACACCCTAAAGTAAGAGAAGGACTAGTTCCTTTGCTCAGGAAATTTCCACGGGGCCCTACCCAGTCCTTCCCTCTGTCTCAGGGCCTCAGTCTCTCCACTCCTGCTGTTCATGAAGGTTAATCCACAGGAGAAAACCAAGGTGCTCCTTTGTGGCAATAGCGACGGTCTTGGGCTCATTTCATTACAGGGACACAGCCTCTCACACTGACTAAGACATTGATATCCACGGGCTGAAGGGACGTCCAAGAATAGCCCGTCCCCCTCTTGTCAGAGACAAGGAACTTGACTCTTTGCAACGCGGAGTGTCACATGGGATGAGTCAAAACCAGGGTCGCTCCACAAAACCACATCGCTCACCATCCCTGTGCCTTACCTGTTCTCTCATCCGCCTCATGATAGCCTTGAAACGGACCACGTGGGTTCCCTTATCCTCGTGGCCAAAGGTGACGGGAATCAACGAATGATGGCCCTTTGTGGAGTCAGCCTTACTGTCCCTCGTTGAGGGGACTGGATTTCGTTTGCCCCAAGAGTGACAGGTGCTTTTAAGTCCCTTCCATTTTTGTGCCCAATTGGACATGGATAGAAGAAGGCCATTTTAGAGTCCTTTGAGAGCAGAGAAAACCTAGGCCAGGAACATTACCTGTCAGCTACCTACCCACTCAGGCCCTCACCCTTGTCCGTTCATGCATTCTTGAAGTGGTCCGATTACACCATGACACATGATCATATTCTCTCCCTCCAGATGCCAGTAGGACCCACATGGATCTTTTGGTTACCATTCAAAACAAGATGTGTCAAGTTTCTCTGAATCAGTATCTTACTTAGTGAACTTTATTTAGTGGGTGACCCTTGGATTTCTAATCAGTCAACTATCCATTCATCTATTCCTCCATGTCTGGTACATCCTTCATCATTTATATCTATCTGTCTATCTATCTTCCATCCATCCATCTATCTTCTATCATTTCTGTCTATCTATCAATCTATCTATCTATTCAACAACTCATCCAATTCATTAATCTACTCATCATCCCATCGTATCTATTATCTATCTATCTATCTATCTATCTATCTATCTATCTATCTATCTATCATCTATCTATCTCTATCTATCTATCATCTGTCTATCTATCATGTATCTATCATCTATCTATTATTATCTGTCCTTCAACTCACTTAGTCATCCATCCACCACTCTGTCTATCTCTCTATCTACCCAACCACCCACACAATTCATTCATCCATTTATTTATCCATCATATCTATCTATCTATCTATCTATCCACTCATCATCGATATTTCTACTCACCAGCTATCTCTATCTTGTCGCTATTATTTATCTATCTTTATGGTTATAATTAACATATATCTATTTATCTATCTATTTGTTTATTGATATGCCCATCTATCCATCAGTCTATCCATCCACAAATACATCCATCTATTTACCCCTCATCTGTCTGTCATCTATCTCTCTTTCTATCATCTATGTATCTATCTAATCTATAATCTATCACCTCTCTATCTATATATCCATTTGTTTATCCACCCATTCATCCATCTACCTTCTATCATGTCTTCTCACTATTTTAATATTTATCTACCTACCTACCTAGCTATCCATCATCTATACTCTACATTGGCTTTATCACGCACCTATATTTGTGGCTATTTCTTGTCCTCTCTGGGAAGGAGAAACCAGATTTTCAGACAAATACCTGCCAACTACAGAAGAGCCAGAAGTGAGTCTATGTTGAACTTAGATGTTTAAGGAAAAGAAAACTACACAGTACTCCATTTTTGTACCCTGGCTTATTGTTTCAAATGAAAAAAAAAATGATCACATGGTTTTTGTCATATGTGAGGACGTTATGCGTTATCTGTGTGTGTGTGTGTTTAATTTCAGGAAAATGGCACCAGGGCTTAAACTGTCACTTCCGAAATGACCACTGCCACCACCCGTATCATTACGGGTTTGATTACTTCTACGGCATGCCATACAGTCTGTTTGACACGTGCTGGCCCGACCCTTCCCGCGACATGGAATTAGCCATCAGCAGCAGACTCTGGATCTGTGTGCAGCTGGTCGCCGTGGCTGCGCTCACTCTCACTCTAGGGAAACTGAGTCGCATGCTCTGCGTTCCCTGGGGCCTCATCCTCTTCCTGGTTCTGTTCATCCTTCTCCTGGGCTACTTCTGGTTAAATAGTTACCAGTCGACCCTGTACTGGGATTGCCTCCTCATGCGAGAGCAAGAAATTACCGAGCAGCCCATGAAGGCGGAAAGAGCCGGGTCCATCATGGTGAAGGAGGCGATTTCATTTTTAGAAAGGTAAACATGATTTTTTTTTTTTTTAGATTCATGAAAGGTTAAGAGAATGACTATCCTAATATATAAAATCCCAGGGTCCGTAACATCCACAACGACCAGAGTCTCAACCAACTGGAAGTCAGTGCTGGGTTTCTGTGTCGACCCGGCACTGACTGTTGAGGGGGCTGCAGATCAGGCCCGGAGAGAGGCCTGGGGAGAGAGAAGCAGGGTCTGATCCGTAGCCTCCGTGGTAGCTGTTGATCAGCACTTGCCTCTCTCTTTCACTCCAGGCCTGGCCAGCAGCCACACCTCTCTTTCTCCCTGGCCTCCACCAGGGCTGCTGATCAGCCCTGTCTCTCTGATCAGGCCTGTTGATAGATCCAGAGATGCTGATTGGCATAGAAACTGAACAGTCAGAACCAAATCTGGGTGAAGTGCGAGGAGTCAATGGCTGCCTAGGAGGTGGAGCTCTTGACGCTCACTGGCATAGAAACCAACCAATCAGAATCAAATCTGGGGGAACTGTGAGGAGCCAATGGCTGCCTAGGAGGCAGAGCTTCTGATGCTGACTGTCATAGAAACTGACCAATCAGAACCTAATCTGGGTGAACTGCAAAGGCAGAACCTAAGGTGGGGGGTTGAGGAGGGGTTTTAAGGGTAACAGCTGTTTGGTGTAAGGTGTAAGAAAGCAGTTCAATTTTTTAATAACCATGTTGGCAGTATAGTGCATATGGCTGGCTATCAGTCCAGATATAGGGATGATGTATTTTTGTCTGCCAAGAGCATCTCCTCCTGATGAAAAAGGCTCCCCCTCCACCCATTTAAGAAATCCTATCCTACATAATCTATCTTTACTACTAAAAGGGTAAATATGCTAATTAGACTGGGTCTACCGGCCATCTTCCGGACGTCCGACTTCCTTCCGGACAGAGCCATGGTGGTGGGGAACCACGTCAGAGGCTGTTAGGGGCCATCAGGTTGGCAGGGGAGGGCAGTTGGGGGAGAGATCAGGTCAGCAGGGAATGGAAGTTGGGGGTGAAATCAGGCCAGCAGGGGAGGGCAGTTGGGGGTGAGATCAGGCCGGCGGGGGCGGGGGGCAGTTAGGGGCAACCAGGCCAGTGGGGGAGGGCTATTGGGGGCGAGATCAGGCCGGTAGGGTAGGGCAGTTGGGGGCATCGAGGCCAGCAGGTGAGTGGTTAGGAGCTAGCAATCCTGGATTGCGAGAGGGGGATCGGGCCTAAACCGGCAGCTGGACATCTCCCAAGGGGTCCCGGATTGGAGAGGGTGCAGGCGGGGCTGAGGGACCCCCCACCCCCATCCTGTGCACGAATTTCATGCACCGGGCCTCTAGTTGCTTAATAAAATTACACAGGTTTCGGGGATACAATTCTACAAGACATCATCTGTATATAGTATTGTGTGTTTACCATCCCAAGTCAAGTCTCCGTCCCTCACCATTTATTCCACTTTACCTTCTACTTTCTTCCATCTCTCCTTTTCTCTGGGAATCACCCTACTGTTGTCTGTATCCCTGAGTCTCTTTTTTTTTTCCTTCTATTTCTTTATCCCTTCATCCTTCTCACCCAACCCACAACCCCCTCCGCTCAGACAGCTGTCAATGTATTCCCTATATCCCTGAGTTTGTCTCTACTCTGTTTTGTTCATGAGATTCCACCTATAAGTGAGATCCTATGGTACTTGTCTTTCTCTGACTGGGTTATGTCACCAAGCACCAACTCTGAAGTTTCACTAATTTATCTGCAATGCATAGATCTTCCGTATATTCATGCACAATGAGAAATATATTTGTTGGAACTAGACCGTAGAAAAAGTTGGCCATCACATTCTTTCCCTGGCAGGTGGGGGGAACAGCTACTGAAGATTTTAAAATCAGAGGGCTTACATGGAGTAGGTGATGTGTAAAAAATATATATATTTGGGTCATTATGATGCATCTAGGCAACAGTAACTGGAAAATTTCCAAGGAAGACACACCTGTTCTTTGAGTTAAAGGCATTGAACATGTATTTTTCACTTGCTCTTTTGACATTAATTGGGGCTTTCTCTTTATTTTGTCCGATGCCACCCTGAAATCTGGACTTCACAGATCACTTACCACACATTTAGGGGTGGACATCTGTATGAGCATGTGATGAGAAATAGGCTATTACCTTTAAGTCTAGGGCGGTACCCGTCTCTACTGTAGGGACTTTCCAAGATACTGAGGAAGGCGTTCTCGAGGAAACACTATCTTGCCTAAATCTTCAGCAATCAGTAACGGCAAGCTGAAGGAAGGAATTACAGGCAGAAGTTAAAGCATAAGGGGGAAAAAAGGTGTTTGGAAGCATCTGTGAGCAATTTGGTCTTGACAAACGATATGCCAGGAATGATCAGAGGAAAAGTTGGCGTCTTTGATTGTTATGTAGACAGGATTAAGGAGATAAAGGATTTGATTTTTTTAAAAATATATTTTATTGATTTTTCACAGAGAAGAAGGAAGAGGGATAGAGAGCTAGAAACATCGATGAGAGAGAAACATCCATCAGCTGCCTCCTGCACACCCCCTACTGGGGATGAGCCCTCAACCAAGGTACATGCCCTTGACCGGAATTGAACCCGGGACCCTTCAGTCCCCAAGTCAACGCTCTATCCACTGAGCCAAAACGGTTTCGGCCTGATTTATTTTGTTTTGTCTCAAATATCCGGGTCTTTCTTTTTATTTTTTAAATATATTTTTTATGGATTTCAGAGAGGAAGGGAGAGGGAGAGAGAGAAAGAAACATACATGATGACTTAGAATCATGGATCGGCTGCTTCCTGCACGGCCCCCTCCCCCCACCACTGGGGATCGAGCTCACAACCCAGGCATGTGCCCTGACCAGGAATCAAACCGCAGACTTGCCAGTCCACTGAGCCAAGTCAGATAGGGCTATCTCTATTTTATTTGTCTATTTGTGTGGTGTTTTCTTTTTTTTTTAATTCCACTTCTAAGTGAAATCACATGGTGTTTTTCTTTCTCCGTCTGACTTAAGTCACTTAGCACACTCTTGGTCCCTCTGGGCTGTCGCAAGTGGTAAGATTTCCATCTTCCATTGAGCATATGGACCACTTCTTCCTTATTCAAGGACCTGGAGAAATCTGATCATTAGCATCGTCTTTACCCCATAGCCCAGGTGGAGACGATACCCATGGAGAGTGTGGGAGAAGCAGGACCTTATCAGCCTTGTAGATGCAGCTCTATGGCTGGTTTCACGTTGAGCAAACTCCCTTATTACCTGGTGTCCTAACCAAGTTCGAGAAGGATTGACCGAAAGCACCTTAGCTGACCCGGTAGATATGTCATATGGAAGCATGTGTGACCTCATTCTCATCAGCATGTATATTCCTCCCCTAGGAATGCCCGAAAAATGTACCCCACACAGGGTGTTTAATCCAACAGGAATGCACTCTTTCTCTCTTATTCTGTAGCCCAGAAGTCTCAAATGACAGTGTCTGTGTAGGTGGGACACTAGGTGAGACTTCTGAGACAGATCAAAGTGTGATGAGCACAGTAGGATCTCAATTCAGCTCCCTGCTGATTTCTGAGTGCATAGGGGCCAACTCTAATCCTAACCCCAACCCTAACCCCAATCCTGACCCGAATCCTAACTCTAACCCTAACCATAACTATAACTGTAACCCAAACTCTAACCCTAACCCTAAATGTAACTCCAACACTAACCCTAACCCTAACCCTAACCTTAACGCAAGCCCTAACCTTAACTCTAACCCTAACCCCAATCCTGACCCTAATCCTAACTCTAACCCTAACCATAACTGAAATCCTAACCCTAATCCTAACTCCAACTCTAACCCTAACCCTAACCCTGACCCTAAACCTACTCTAAACTAACACTCACCCTAACCCTAACCCTGACTCTGACCCTGACTCTAGCCCTAGCCCTAAACCTAACCCTAACTCTAAACTACTAACCCTGACCCTGACCCTGACCCTGACCCTAACCCTAACCCTAACCCTAAACCTACCCTAAACTAACCCTCACCCTAACCCTAACCCTGACTCTGACCCTGACTCTAGCCCTAGCCCTAAACCTAACCCTAACTCTAAACTACTAACCCTGACCCTGACCCTGACCCTAACCCTAACCCTAACCCTAACCCAGTGGTCAGCAAACTCATTAGTCAACAGAGCCAAATATCAACAGGACAACGATGGAAATTTCTTTTGAGAGCCGAAAACCGACTTCTGCGCATGGGCCACGAAGTTTCAATCGCACCGCACGTGCACGTCCGCACGTGGTGTTTTGTGGAAGAGCCACACGCAAGGGGCCAAAGAGCCGCATGTGGTTCGCGACCCGCAGTTTGCTGACCACTGTCCCAACCCTAGCACTCCTGCCTCTTCTGGCTTGTGGTTTTTTGCCAAAAATCCTTGGTACTCCTTGGCTAGTGGCCACGTCGCTCCTACTTCTCCCTCCGTCCTCACAAGCCCTCCTTTCTCTTCTGTGTGTCTTTGTAGTTCCTCAGAGCCGTCTTCCTATGAGCACACCCGTGGATTCTGAGCCCACCCTACCACAGCACAAACTCTACTTAAGGAATTCTACCTCCCAAGCCCCTATATTCCAAAAAAGATCACATTCTGAGTTGCTATGTGGACCATTTTGGAGGGACACCCTTCAACCCAGACAACCATGGCCACATTCTTTTGCTTTAGTTTATTTTTCACCGAGTCTTTACATGTTGGTATCTCATCAGACAGAGCTGAAATTTCCCCAAGACTGGGTTGGTGTTGTACATTGCCCTGGTTTAGCTGAACATCTATCTTTCCTGCAGACCGATTGTCAGGCCTTCAAGGGGGTCAACCTCGCTCTCTCTGTGTCCTCACGTGGGAATCAACAGTGTGCGGACAGATTGCCAAGATCTATCCGTCCGTGCTTGCTCTTGGGTTGTGAAAGTGCTGACGTTTCGAAGGAACCACTGCCATACCTCCGTCTCGTGTGTGTGTGTGTGTGTGTGTCTGGGGGTGTGACGCTAGTCTGAGATCTGGTGAGCCCTAGGAAAGTGCTCCGAGCAGAGCTGGACTTGAGTAATAACCCCACGTGGCCTCTGTGAACCGTATGACCTACCCACGTCCTGGCACCTGAGAGGTGGCGTCACTCCAAAATTAGAGGCCGAGGCTGGAGGTTGGAGGATTCTGGAATCCATCCCAACCAGTAGAGTCTCCCAAAGGGGCTGCCTTTTGTGTGTGTCCCCTCTCATGGGTGGTCACACACACACACACACACACACACACTGGGCCTGGGAGCCAGAGAACAATGTGGTTCCCACTCCCAGAGGTTGAGAACTCACGAGCGATGGGATCGATGTCTTTCAGGCACCGCGAAGGACCTTTCCTCCTCTTTTACTCCTTTCTTCACGTCCACACGCCTCTCCCCACCACAGACGATTTCATTGGCACCAGCAAGCACGGCTTATACGGCGATAACGTGGAGGAGATGGACTTCTACGTGGGTAAGTGGCAGGATGGAACGTAGAAACATCAGCATGAGCATGGGAAGAAGCCCATGTTCACACTGACTTAACCATAAATCACCTCTTCAACATGGGGTGCTGATGGGGAATTGAGGAAAGAGTGGGCTCACATAGGATTCTTTTTAAAAAATGTATATTTTATTGATTTCAGAGAGGAAGGGAGAGGTAGATAGAAACATCAATGATGAGAGAGAAACATGGATCGGCTGCCTCCTGCTTGCCCCCTACTGGGGATGGAGTATGCTACCTGAACATGTGCCCTGATTGGCAATCACCTTGGGACCTCATGATTCATAGGTCACTGCTCAACCAACTGGGTGCTTACAAGATTCTTGGCATGTAACATCTTAGACGAGAAACATTTTTGCAATGACTCCCAAAGGAATGTGTATGCATTGGGATTAACACGGGTGCCAAAAATCTTATAATTTTATTTGTTTTATGGGCCCTTTTTTATTGTTTCAGGCAAGCTCCTTGCTGCCATTGATGATTTGGGGCTGAGGAATCACACGCTTGTCTACTTCACGGCAGACCACGGAGGACATTTGGAGACCAGGAGGGGCCATGCCCAACTGGGTGGATATAACGGGATTTTCAAAGGTGAGCAGTGAAGATGGTACCTGGGGTGTCCTTGTGACTAGGGTCTCTCTTGCTCATTGTAATACAAGATCCGTGGCATGAAACACGAGATGAATGATGCATGAAACACTCAACGAGTTGATTGTTTATTGGATGCTCGGTCAGAAATGGAAGGTAGGTCCCAAATCCAAGGATATTGACCTTAAATTGCTAACATTTCTAGACAATACTCTAGACTTGGGCCTCCCTGATAGTCCTAGGAGTGAAAGAGTGTTTACATAAGCAGATGACTTAAGGGAGGCATTCAATGAGAGGAATATCTAATCATTGAATCCATCCATGAGATGGAATTGAATAAGAAGTGTGCTCTACAGGCAGGGCACATAAAAGTCTCCTTAGATGTTAAGAAAGCTTTGGGCGCCCTGTTCCAGAGATATGGCCAAGCTTCTCTCAGGTTTGTTGTGTGGGTGTTTTTGGTTTTTTAAAAAATATATATTTTTATTGACTTCAGAGAGGAAGGGCGAAGGAGAAAGATCAGTGATGAGAGAGAATCATTGATTGGCTGCCTCTTGCACGCCCCCTGCTGGGGATCGAGCCCATAACTCGGGCAAAGGTTCTGAACTGGAATTAAACTGTGACCTCCTGGTTCATAGGTTGACACTCAACCACTGAGCCATGCTGACCAGGCTCAGGTTTTAGAATGAAAGTCACAGTATTGATTCCATGTCGTGGCGGAACATGTCATCCATAACATATCTGTCAGCCACCACACTGACCTGGTCTAGTACATGTTTCCTGATGTTATAAGAAGATTACCTACAACCTGTTCAGTACACTTGAACCTATGATCTGAAGGAGACTCTACAGCACTTTGTAGAGATACGTGTATTGTTATTTATGCAAATATGGGTTTTGTAGTCTTGTATCCAGTAGGAAATGACTCCTGTACAAATGAGATAAAAATCTTGGTGTCACTCTCGCCAAAGAGTGTGAGCGTCTGCAGCTTCGCGGTTGTGCAATCCAACGGTAAGCTTAGGAAGGGAATACATAAGAAAAATGTTATAGATTTGCTTATGCAAACCTGGTGTCGACACCAGAAACGTTCTAACCTGTACAGACTCCAAGCCTTCCTTTGAGCCAAACGGATGACAAATGTTGGGGAGCAAGATCTCCAAGGCAGCTGCTTTTAGGCATTGGAAGTTCAGGAAGGAATGAAAGGTGGGTTTGACAGAGCAAGGGGGGACTGGATTATAAGATCGTCCACAGGATTATGCTTTCTCTCCGGGGTGGACACCCCTCGTCAAGGGGTATTACCTCTGGCTCTTCAGAGCTGCGTTAAGCTAGCTGCTCAAGAAGCATGGACGGAGCTGGCTTAAAACCTGTCACTAAAGAAGGTAGAGGCCTGGGTGTGAAGTTACAGGACATCCACCCTCACCAGCCAGCCTCATTAGGAATTTATGATCAGACTAGATACCCGTTGCACAAAGATTCGTGCGATAGGCCTTCCTTCCCCTGGCTGCTGGCACTGGTTTTTCTCTCGCACTCGGGACCCAGGCCTTCACTCTGGCAGCAGTGGAGAAGCCAGGCCTCTTCAGTCTTCAGTCTTCGCTAGGCGCCTGCCTATGCAAATTAACCCAGCATTTTCGTTGGGTTTATTTGCATACCCACTCCTGATTGGCTGGTGCGGTGTCACGGAGGTATGGTCAATTTGCATATTTCTCTTTTATTAGGTCAATAACCCTGTGAGGTTACTGTCCATAGAATCTCTCTCCTTCCCATCCACCCATGAAATCATAAGAACCCATTAACATGTTAAGATGGCCATTCCTCCTCGATGGGCCAAGAAAATTCTAGTGTAGTCGCTCATCCTGGTGTCCATTGGTCACCTGCTGCTTCTGTTGCCAATACATTCCTGGGTATGGACAGAAAATTAGCATCTACCCTTACTTTTCCATTCAGTTTCTTTTCAAGCGGTTGGACTCAACATGGAACAAAATAGAGACAGTTTTCTGGAAGGAAGCATGCCATGAAAAATTTTAAAAAATACTATGGCCCAGTTGGGTGTGCATGGGTGGTTGAGCATCAACCCATGAACCAGGAGGTCCTGGTTCGATTCCCGGTCAGGCCACATGCCTGGGTTGTGGGCTGGATCCCCAGTAGGGGGCGTGCAGGCGGCAGCCCATCAGTGATTCTCATCATGGATGTTTCTATCTCTCTCTCCCTCTCCCTTCCTCTCTGAAATCAATACAAATATATACTTTTAAAAAGAATATGTAAATTATCTCATATGTTAGAAGGTAGTAAATACTGCAGAAAAATAGAGCAGAAAGAATTCTGGGTCCTAACCAGTTTGGCTCAGTGGATAGAGCGTTGGCCTGCGGACAGAAGGGTCCCGGGTTCGATTCCGGTCAAGGGCATGTACCTTGGTAGCAGGCACATCCCCAGTAGGGGGCGTGCAGGAGGCAGCTGATCGATGTTCCCTCTCATCGATGTTTCTAACTCTCTATCTGTCTCCCTTCCTCTCTGTAAAAATAAAATATATATTTAAAAAAATAATTCTGGGAGGGGTCTTCTCTTTTAACCAAAGTCTTCCTTGAGAAAGTCCTGTTGAGCAAGAACCTATCAGCAGCCCAAGAAAATAGAGTTCTGTAGGCGTGTACTGCTGACCCCATCAGGTGTCTGCACATGCTGGCCGCTGAGCAGAGACGGGCTTTATTGAGGGTAATTTACATTTTTAAATACTCTTATGACAACAATTATTTTCACTGCAACTTCATTGCTTTGCCCCGTAGGAGGGAAAGGCATGGCCGGCTGGGAAGGCGGGATCCGCGTGCCCGGCCTTTTCCGATGGCCCGGAAAACTACCAGCCGGAAAAGTCATTGATGAACCTACGAGCTTGATGGATATCTTGCCAACGGTAGCAGCTTTGACGGGAGGCATCGTCCCTCAGGACAGGTGACGTCGTCTAATCTGCTAACGGAGCTTCTTTTTGCCTTTGTCTTGAGACGATTCAGGTCCAAGGAGATAGACTCTATCCTAGTGGGTACCCTTTCTCCACGGTACCCAGGTAATTTCCACCGCTGTCTAGGGCTATGTCTATTGATGGTCACTCATACACCAGGCATCAATGTTACCGTTCTGTGGCCCATCTCAGTCACTTTGTACTTTTTATTTGGGAGGAAGATGGAGACAGGAAGGCTTGGAGATGAGAATATGGCCAATCAAACTCATTCACCCATGTAACAGGAAGAATAATTCCCTACTGTCTGGTGTCCCCGGTCCAGGAGGCTGGGGTGAAGGTCAGATATTCGATGGACATTTTCAACTCTCTCCCAAATATTTTAAATGTCATTATATTGCCTTGTTCCTATCTCTGGTCACTGTTGACCTAGGGTAGGTTTGAGTCTTCTTTTCTGATTCGTCATTGATAAACAGCTCTAAAAGGGAATTCAATAGATTTGACCAACTTTCACTTCACCCTTCTAAGCCCAAAGAGTTATGTTCATGTATTTTTCTTTTTTAAAATATATTTTTATTGATTTCAGGAGGAAGGCAGGGGAAGAGACAGATAGAAACGTCAATGATGAGAGAGGATCATGGATCAGCTGCCTCCTACACGCCCCCTACTGGGGATCAAGCCCATAACCCGGACATGTGCCCTGACCAGGAATCCAATCATGACCTCCTTGTTTACAGGTCAATGCTCAACTACTGAGCAATGCCGACCAGGCTAAAGTTTCTTTCTTTATGTAATAAAGATAATCTACTTTTGAAGGAAAGTAAGATCCCTAGCTCATTAGAATGAAAAGAGACCTCTTCGATTTTTTTCACATCAGTTTCAGCCAGTAATAGAATTTACAGAGAGTTCATCTAAAATAACTGAATAGAGCTCCCTACTTACAACAGTATTTCTCAAGCTGAGCTAAAAGATCCATTATAAAGGACAATAATGTCAGTGCAAATGTAATTTTTAAGTTACTAAGCCAATCAGAGTCATAAAAATGATTGTCTGAGATATTCATGGGTCGTTGGTTGATTTTGGGACAAGGGTTGTTCCTACCTACTGGGCACACTGTTCTCTGGGCCCACGGAAGGTCATGGGATGCACTGAGCATCCTTCCAACAGCCTCATGACCAAATGCCCTTGCCTGACCTTCTTCCTGTGTGTCCGCAGGGTGACTGACGGGCGAAACCTCATGCCATTGCTTCAAGGCGAGGTCCAGCGTTCAGAGCACGAGTTTCTGTTTCACTACTGCAGTAGGTTCCTCCACGCCATCCGCTGGCACCCAAAGGACAGTAAGTACCCCTGCCCATGCACCCTACAGACAGATGCCCAGAGTAGGGTCCTTTTAGTCTCTGTGACTTCCCCATTTTTATCCCCTAAGCCCAGTCCTTTGAGTCTAGCGTCAGCACTGAAAATACCTTCTCTGGGAAGTTTCTAACATTTGCTCTCCTTCAGAAAGACAGAGAGATAACTTTAAGAAATATCAATTCTGAGAAATGCTCTCTTTTTTTATAATTTTTAAAATATAATTTTATATTGATTTCATGTAAGAAGGGAAAGGAAGAGAGAGAGAGACAGAGAGAGGGAGAGAGAGAGAGAGAGAGACATCAATGATGAAAGAGAATCATGGATCGACTGCCTCTTGAATGCCTCCTACTGGGAATGGAGCCCCCAACCGGGGCGTGTAACCTTGACCGGATTCGAACCCAGGACTCTTCAGTCAGCAGGCTGATGCTCTCTCCACTGAGCCAAACCAGCTAGATCAAGAAAGGCTTTCTTTGTTAGTTTATGTTGTTCGTTAGAGTCCACGTATGAGTCAGATCCTATGATACTCGTCTTTCTCTGACCGGCTTATGTCACTCAGCATCATGCTCTCCAGGTCCCTCCATGCTGTCTCAAAGGGGAAGAGACCCTTCTTTTTCATGGCTGCATAGTATTCCATGGTGTCAACGCCCCACAGCTGCTGTGTTCACTCGTCTACTGATGGGCCCTTGGGCTGCGTCCCAATCTTGGCTAAGTGGAGACAGACTCTCGGATACAGAGAACAGACCCACAGCTGTCAGGGAAGGGAGAGTTAGGGGCTGGGTGAGACGGGCGCAGGGACTAAAGCAAAGCAATGGGATTGGCGGGCGGAAGTGGTGTGGAGGGAGGTAGGAGAAGGGAGAGGAGGCATAAACGGCGATGGAAGGACACTTGAGTTGGGGTAGTGAACAAACAATACAATCTACGCATGACGTTTTATAGAATTGTACATGTGAAACCTAATAATGTTTATTAACCAACTGGAGGCTCGGTGCGTGGAGTAATGCACCATTGAAAGGAAATTAATTAGAGGAAATATTTTAGAGGCTGAGGGAGGGACCTCAGGAGGGCTCTGGGGCGAGTCTGGCCCGTCTCACCCAGTCCGGATCGGCTGCACCTCAGCAGCAAGCTAACCTACTGGTCGGAGTGTCTGCCCCCTTTTGGTCAGTGCACGTCATAGCGACTGGTCGACCAGTCGACTGTGTGTCCCTTGGTGGTCAGTGCACGTCATAGCGTCCCTTGGTGGTCAGTGCACGTCATAGCGACTGGTCGACCAGTCGACTGTGTGTCCCTGGGTGGTCAGTGCACATCATCGCGACTGATTGAACCGTGGAATGGCCTTAAGGACACTTCGCATATTAGGCTTTTATGTATATAGATGTCATCCCAATATATTCAATTTTTTTAAAAAAAGAAAGAAACTTCAATGACAATGTTGAGACCTGGGACATTATCCAAAGGGATTCTGACGTTCTGATGCTGTGAAGATTGATTGGCTGGCATTTAAGGTAACGTGTGGGCAAAGAGAAAGAGCAGAGAATGCCCACGTAGGCAGGAGGCCACCAAGTCAGCGAGCACACGGGCTGGGCGGCTCTGACGTCCCTCCTTTCCTCTCCAGGCGATGCCGTGTGGAAGGTCCACTACGTGACCCCCGTCTTCCAGCCGCCGGGAGCTCAGGCCTGCTACGAGACCTATTACTGCCAGTGCGTCGGGGACCACGTCACCTACCACGACCCTCCCCTGCTGTTCGACCTCTCCCGGGACCCCTCGGAGTCCACCCCGCTGACCCGGGACACGGAGCCGCTCTACGACCTGGTGATCCGCACGGTGGCCGACGCCCTCCAGGAACACAAGAAGACCGTCACCCCCGGTGGAGGCCCACCTGCGGAAAGAGGTGAATCGGCAATCGGTGTGGCTGATGAGCTGTTGCAGGGTGTTCCCCTTCTGCTTTTGTGACAGGGAGGGTGAGGACTCAACCAGAGAAGCAGCCGTTGGGTTGACAGCAGGCCACCCATGACCACCAGTGTCGTTCCTTTCAGATATGCAAGGAATGGATGTGAAAGCCAATAAATGTATCTACCGTATCAGACGATGGGACGTCCATTGGTCGTAGTGCCGTCCATCATTTTTTTTTGAGGGGGGGAGGGGGGAATTGTCGGTGCTCAATGTTTATCTCACTCCCACGCTTCTTTTGTTTCTTTGTTAAGAGTATATTTTTATTGATTTCAAAGAGGAAGGGAGAGGAAGAGAGAGAGAGAGAGAGAGAGAAACATCCATGATGACAGAGAATCATGGATCGGCTGCCTCCTGCATGCCCCCTCCTGGGGACCGAACCCCCAACTCAGGTGTGTGTCTTGACTGGGAATCGAACCAAGACCTCCGGATCCCTTGGTGGACGCTCAACCACGGAGCCAAGATGGCTGAGCTATAACTTCTACGTAATTAAAAAAAACAACAAAAAACATTTTGATTGATGTCAGAGAAGAAGGGAGAGGGAGAGAGAAACATCCATGAGGAGAGAGAATCACGGACCGGCTGCCTCCTGCACACCCCCTGACTGGAGATCAAGCCCCACAATCTGGGCGTGTGCCCTTGATCAGAATGGAACCCGGGACCCTTCGGTCCGCCGGCCAGCGCTCTAACCACTGAGCCACCCTGGCCAGGGCCTCACCCCCTTGTTCGATCTTGGATATAACCCCCTCGGAGGATGCGTCTCGCTGAAACGGCCCTTTTGGGATTCCGACATTGGATGGCGCTGTTGGGTCTGGCCAGAACGGACATCGATCCATCCTCATTTCCGGAGACCAGGCGTCTGAGATCCAGGGGTTCCCGGGGCCAGGGTCCCTCCGGGGGCGCCGGGGAGGGTCCCTCCTGCCTCTCCCAGTGCCTGGGGCTCCAGGCGTCCAGGGCTGGTGGCCGCCTCCCTCCCTCCCTCCCCCTTCCCTCCTCCCTCCCTCTCCCTTTTTTCCTCCCTCCCTCCCTCCCCCTTCCCTTCCTCCCTCGCTCCTTCGCTCCCTCCCCCTCTCCCTCCCTCCCTCACTTCCTCCCTTCCTCCCTCCCTCCCTCCCTCCCTCCCTCCTCTGCCTCCATCCGTCTCCACGTGGCTTCTCTTCTGTGTCCGCGTCTCCTCTTCCGTGTCTGACAAGGACCCTGTCCTCGGAGGGGGGCCCCCCGACCCCGGACGACCTCGTCTCCGACCCTTCACTCCACCCCGTCTGCAAAAAAATAATTTTTTTCCCCCAAAGAAGGACGCATGCCGATGGCCACACCTTCCCTATGCGCTGTGTTCATGGCCGCCCGTGAATTGATGTGGGTTTCTGTGTGTTTCAAGGATTGCAAAACAAGACCCCGTCAAGCATTGATTCTTTTTTAAAAAAATATACATTTTATTGATTTTTTTGCAGAGAGGAAGGGAGAGGGAGAGAGAGGTAGAAACATCGATGAGAGAGAAACATCCATCAGCAGCCTCCTGCACGCCCCCACCTGGGGAGGTGCCCGCCACCCAGGGACATGCCCTTGACCGGGAATCGAACCCAGGACCCTTCCGTCCGCAGGCCGACGCTCTATCCGCTGAGCCACACCGGCCAGGGCGAAAACATCGGTTCTTGACATACCGCTTGGTAGAGTAGCAAAGTAAAAAAAACGCCTTAGAGCTGATTAATGAATCTTTACGAGAAATAGCCGGGGCCGGGGGGGGGGGGGGGGGGGGGGGGGAGGGGGGCGCGGTCGGCTGGGACCCGTCTGACTGCCTGCCTTGGATCCAGGAGAGGAGAAAGTGACAAATGGTTCTAGTCTCGCGAATCGCCTGCCAGCTCGGAGGACACCTTCTGGGCTGTAGGAGCCGCCAAAGAAATGCACTTTGAGAGACAGAGAGCAGAATTCCCCGTCCACGCCAACGTCGGTGGAAAAAGGCGGGGGACGGGGGTGGGGGAGGGGGGAGGGTCGGAAAAGCGAAGGGAGTGAGGCGGGGAGTCACTTTCCAGGTTTTGTTTCATTGAAAAGAACGTGTGCTGTTTTTTTTTTTTTTTGATTTTGATTGAACACGAAAGAATTCCAAGATTCAGACGGAACCCGCGGAAACTGGCCGCAACGGAATCACAGGCGCTATCTAGAATGATCTATAATAATAAAAGCATAATATGCTAATTAGACCGGATAGCTGAAAGAGTTTCCGGACATCCTTCCGGACGAAGCCGTGGCGGTGGGGGCTGAGGCAGAGGCAGCTGGGGGGGATCAGGCAGGCAGGCAGAGTGGTTAGGGGTGATCAGGCAGGCAGATGAGTGGTTAGGGGGTTATCAGGCAGGCAGACGAGTGGTTAGGGGGCGATTAGGCAGGTAGACAAGTGGTTAGGGGCGATCAGGCAGGCAGGCAGAGTGGTTAGGGGAGATCAGGCAGGCAGAGTGGTTAGGGGTGATCAGGCAGGCAGGCAGAGTGGTTAGGTGTGATCAGGCAGATGAGTGGTTAGGGGGTTATCAGGCAGGCAGACGAGTGGTTAGGGGGCGATTAGGCAGGTAGACAAGTGGTTAGGGGTGATCAGGCAGGCAGGCAGGCAGATGAGTGGTTAGGGGCAATCAGGCAGGCAGGCAGAGTGCTTAGGGGTGATCAGGCAGGCAGACAAGTGGTTAGGGGCAATCAGGCAGGCAGGCAGAGTGGTTAGGGGTGATCAGGCAGGCAGGCAGAGTGGTTAGGGGCGATCTGGCAGGCAGGGGAGTGGTTAGGGGTTATCAGGCAGGCAGGCAGAGTGGTTAGGGGCGATCAGGCAGGCAAGCAGGCAGGGGAGTGGTTAGGGGCGATCAGGCAGGCAAGCAGGCAGGGGAGTGGTTAGGGGCGATCAGTCAGGCAGGCAGGAGAGCGGATAGGAGCCAGTGGTCCTGGGTTGCAAGAGGGATGTCCGACTGCCTGTTTAGGCCGGGATCGGGCCTAAACCAGCACTCAGACATCCCCCAAGGGGTCCCGGATTGCAAGAGGGTGCAGGCCGGGCTGAGGGACCTCCCCCCCACCCTGCTGTACACAAATTTCGTGCACCGGGCCTCTAGTAATAGTAGACAACATGAGGGCTAAAATATTAGTACTTTTTTTCCCACCTTCTAAATTCTTCCAGTGGCTCGG
>JAPDVU010000016.1:582500-607500 GCA_026230045.1 Corynorhinus townsendii
TTGCAGAATCCCTTCACCGGTCTCACCCGGCCCCTCACCCTCTCTTCTCCGACAGCGGTCAGTCTGTTCTCTGTATCTATGAGTCTGTCTCGATTTAGCCAAGATGGGGAAGCAGCCCAAGTGTCCATCAGTACATGAGTAGATTGAAGAAGCTGTGGTGCGTTGACACCGTGGAATACTACGCAGCCGTGAAAAAGAAGGGTCTCTTTCCCTTTGAGACAGCATGGAGGGACCTGGAGAGCATGATGCTGAGTGACATAAGCCGGTCAGAGAAAGACGAGTATCACAGGATCTGACTCATACGTGGAATCTAACGAACAACATAAGCTAACAAAGAAAGCCTTTCTTGATCTAGCTGGTTTGGCTCAGTGGATAGAGCATCAGCCTGCTGACTGAAGGGTCCTGGGTTGGATTCCAGTCAAGGTCACATGCCCCAGTTGGGGGCTTGATCCCCAGTAGGGGGCGTTCAAGAGGCAGTCAATCCATGATTCTCTTTCATCATTGATCTCTCTCTCTCTCTCTCTCCCTTTCCCTTCTTAAATGAAATCAATATAAAATTATATTTAAAAACTTATAGAAAAAGAGAGCATTTCTCAAAATTGATATTTCTTAGGGATGTCCGTCTTTCTGAAGGAGAGCGAATGTTAGAAACTTCCCAGAGAAGGTATTTTCAGTGCTGACGCTAGACTCAAAGGACTGGGCTTAGGGGATAAAAATGGGGAAGTCACAGAGACTAAAGGGACCCTACTCTGGGCATCTGTCTGTAGGGTGCACGGGCAGGGGTACTTACTGTCCTTTGGGTGCCAGCGGACGGCATGGAGGAACCTACTGCAGTAGTGAAACAGAAACTCGTGCTCTGAACGCTGGACCTCGCCTTGAAGCAATGGCATGAGGTTTCGCCCGTCAATCACCCTGCGGACACACAGGAAGAAGGTCAGGCAAGGGCATTTGGTCATGGGGCTGTTGGAAGGATGCTCAGTGCATCCCATGACCTTCCATGACCTTCCGTGGGCCCAGAGAACAGTGTGCCCAGTAGGTAGGAACAACCATTACCCCCAAATCAACCAAGGACCCATGAATATCTCAGACAATCATTTTTATGACTCTGATTGGCTTAGTAACTTAAACATTACATTTGCACTGACATTATTGTCCTTTATAATGGATCTTTTAGCTCAGCTTGAGAAATACTGTTTTAAGTAGGGAGCTCTATTCAGTTATTTTAGATGAACTCTGTAAATTCTATTACTGGCTGAAACTGATGTGAAAAAAAATTGAAGAGGTTTCTTTGATTCTAATGAGCTAGGGATCTTACTTTCCTTCAAAAGTAGATTATCTTTATTACATAAAGAAAGAAACATTAGCCGGGCTGGCGTGACTTGGTAGTTGAGCATTGACCTGTAAACAAGGAGGTCATGATTGGATTCCTGGTCAGGGCACATGTCTGGGTTATGGGCTTGATCCCCAGTAGGGGGCGTACAGGAGGCAGCTGATCCATGATCCTCTCTCATCATTGACGTTTCTATCTGTCTCTTCCGCTGCCTTCTTCCTGAAATCAATAAAAATATATTTTAAAAAAGAAAGATACATGAACATAACTCTTTGGCTTACAAAGGTGAAGTGAAAGTCGCTTGAATCTATTGAATTCCCTTTTAGAGCTGTTTATCAATGACGAATCAGAAAAGAAGACTCAAACCTACCCTAGGTCAACAGTGACCAGAGATGGGAACAAGGCAATATAATGACATTTAAAATATTTGGGAGAGAGTTCAAAATGTCCATCGAATATCTGACCTTCACCCCAGCCTCCTGGACCGGGGACACCAGACAGTAGGGAATTATTCTTCCTGTTACGTGGATGAATGAGTTTGATTGGCCATATTCTCATCTCCAAGCCTTCCTGTCTCCATCTTCCTCCCAAATAAAAAGTACAAAGTGCCTGAGATGGGCCACAGAACAGTAACATTGATGCCTGGTGTATGAGTGACCATCAACAGACATAGCCCTAGACAGCGGTGGAAATTACCTGGGTACCGTGGAGAAAGGGTACCCACTAGGATAGAGTCTATCTCCTTGGACCTGAATCGTCTCAAGACAAAGGTAAAAAGAAGCTCCGTTAGCAGATTAGACGACGTCACCTGTCCTGAGGGACGATGCCTCCCGTCAAAGCTGCTACCGTTGGCAAGATATCCATCAAGCTCGTAGGTTCATCAATGACTTTTCCGGCTGGTAGTTTTCCGGGCCATCGGAAAAGGCCGGGCACACGGATCCCGCCTTCCCAGCAGGCCATGCCTTTCCCTCCTACGGGGCAAAGCAATGAAGTTGCAGTGAAAATAATTGTTGTCATAAGAGTATTTAAAAATGTAAATTACCCTCAATAAAGCCCATCTCTGCTCAGCGGCCAGCATGTGCAGACACCTGATGGGGTCAGCAGTACACGTGCATGGAACTCTATTTTCTTGGGTTGCTCATAGGTTCTTGCTTCAACCATACTTTCTCAAGGAAGAAATTTGGTTAAAAGAGCAGACCCCTTCCAGAATTCTTTCTGCTCTCTTTTTCTCCATCCTTGTCTACTCTACTTTTCTGTAGGATTTAACTACCCTCTAACATAAAACACTAGAGGCCCGGTGCATGGATTCATGCACAGGTGAGGGGTCCCTCAACCTGGCCAGCAGGGATCTGGCCAAAACTGGCTCTCTGACATCCCCTGAGGGGTCCTGGATATGAGATGGCAGTTCTCGGGTGGCGCACCCCAGAGTGGGGCTCCCTCCTTTCTAGTTCTGGGTGGGTCACCTGAGAACCGCAGCTCCTGCTTTGAGCTTCTGCCCCCTGGTGATCAGTGCACATCATAGCTAATAGTCAGATGGTTGAACAGTCGGATGGTCACTTAGGCTTATAGATAGATAGATAGATAGATAGATAGATAGATAGATAGATAGATATAGATAGATAGATAATTTACATATTCTTATTATTTTTCCTGGCATGCCTCGTTCCACAAAGGTGGAAAACTGTGTCTGATTTGTTTCCTACTGAGTCCAGCATGCTGAAAAGTAATTGAATCAATGGTAGGGGGACTTATAAAAGGGTAGATAGAGCACCTGAAAGAATGGGAAAAATAATCCTATTATTTTAAATCTTAGAACATGTGTACTTAGGAAAAGAGGGGGTTACGTTTCTCATATGGGAAGAGGAGGTTGTTTTTCTTATGTTTCCTTTCCCAGGCCTGTGTGAAGCGATGGGGGAGGTGACTCAGTTACGAATCCAGCAAGGAGAACTGATACACAGGAGTCAAAACATCATCTCGTCCACATCATCTCGTCCACATCATCTCACCCACATCATCTCACCCACATCATCTCATCCACGTCATCTCATCCACATCATCTCACGCACATCATCTCACCCACATCATCTCATCCACATCATCTCGTCCACATCATCTCGTCCACATCATCTCACCCACATCATCTCGTCCACATCCTCTCACCCACATCATCTCATCCACATCATCTCGTCCACATCATCTCGTCCACATCATCTCACCCACATCATCTCACCCACATCATCTCATCCACACCATCTCGTCCACATCATCTCACCCACATCATCTTGTCCACACCATCTCATCCACATCATCTCGTCCACATCACCTCACGCACATCATCTCACCCACATCATCTCATCCACATCATCTCACCCACATCATCTCGTCCACATCACCTCACGCACATCATCTCCTCCACCATCATCTCACCCACATCATCTCGTCCACATCATCTCGTCCACATCATCTCGTCCACATCATCTCCTCCACATCATCTCACCCACATCATCTCGTCCACATCATCTCGTCCACATCATCTCGTCCACACCATCTCGTCCACATCATCTCGCCCACATCATCTCCTCCACATCGTCTCGTCCACGTCGTCTCGTCCACACCATCTCGTCCACACCATCTCATCCACATCATCTCGTCCACATCATCTCACCCACATCATCTCGTCCGCATCATCTCGTCCGCACCATCTCATCCACATCATCTCGTCCACATCATCTCACCCACATCATCTCACCCACATCATCTCGTCCGCATCATCTCGTCCGCATCATCTCAGCCACATCATCTCATCACCTGATAACAAAGGACAATATCTGACATCTGTGTAACCCCAGTGTGCTGCACATAGCTCATTCCATTCCTAGCCTCACCCCAGCCCCTTCCCCTTTATAATCCTGCCCGCTGGAACTTCCTGGAAGACACAACTTTATGCTTTTAAACACCCTGTCATCTTGGTTGGCTGGCCTTCTCAATAAACGCCTTATAGGATTCAACCCTGCTTTCGTTATTGGACATAGAAGTAGGAAGCCCAAGCCCACACAGCGGTTTCCTGGTTCCATGAATAATATGCATAGATGCTGACTTATTATCCAAATCCAGGAGTTATTGACAAAGGAAGCAGGGAGTGACCAATGGACACCAGGATGACTGGCTACACCAGAATTTTCTTGACCCAATGAGGAGAAATGGCCATCCTACCATGTTAATGGATTCTTATGATTTCCTGGGTGGATGGGAAGAAAAGAGATTCTATGGACAGTAACCTCACAGGGTTATCTACACGAATAAAAGAGAAATATGCAAATTGACTGTACCTCCGTGACACCCACCAGCCAATCAGGAGTGAGTATGCAAATTAACAAAGGTGGTGGGTTGATTTGCATATGCAGGCACGTAGCGAAGACTGAAGACTGAAGAGGCCTGGCTTCTCCACTGCAGCCGGAGCAAAGGCCTGGGTCCCAGGTGCTGGAGGAAAACTGGTGCTGGCAGCCAGGGGAAGGAAGGCCTATTGTACGAATCTACATGCAATGGGCGTCTAGTCTGATCATAAATTCCTAACGAGGCTGGCTGGTCAGGTTGGATTGTCCTGTAACTTCACACCCAGGCCTCTACCTTCTTTAGTGACAGGTTTTAAGCCAGCTCTGTCCATTGTTCTTGTGCCTTGAGCTTGACACATCTCTGAAATGCCAGAGGTAATAACACTTGGCAAGAGGTATCCACCCCAGAGAGAAAGCATAATCCTGTTGACAATCCTGTAATCCAATCCCCACCTTACTGTCTCCAACCTGGCTAGCTAACTTTCGCTCCTTCATTTCAAATGTCCACAGAAGCGGCATCTGAGATCTTGCTGCCCAATATACGTCATCCCTTTGGTTCAAATAAATGCTTATAAAGAGATGGGTTAGGGCGTTTCTGATGTCGACACATTAAATTACTCCAAGCACAGTTTGAATCATAGCATGCTCAGACAAGGTGATATTTTTTAACGTTCTTATAAAACTTTTTTAAAGAGTTTACTGCCCTCCAAAACACACTGTTTGGTTGCACAAGCTCTAAGCTGCAGACACTCACACCCTTTGGCGAGAGTGACACAAATATTTCATCTCATTCGTACAGGAGTCATTTCCTACTGGATACAAGACAATAAAACCCATATTTGCATGAATAATAATACATGTGTCTCTATAAAGTGCTGTAGAGTCTCCTTCAGATCATACATTCAAACAGGTTGTGGGAATCTTCTTACAACATCAGGAAACATGTACTAGACCAGGTCAGTGTGGTGGCTGACGGATATGTTCTCATGGAGGACCTGTTCCACCACGACATGGAATCAATACTGTGACTTTCATTCTAAAACCTGAGCCTGGTCAGCATGGCTCAGTGGTTGAGTGTCAACCTATGAACCAGGAGGTCACAGTTTAATTCCAGTTCAGAACCTTTGCCCAGGCTCCATCCCCAGTAGGGGGCAGGCAGGAGGCTGCCAATCAATGATTCTCATCATTGACATTCTTATCTCTCCCTCTCCCTTCCTCTCTGAAATCAATAAAAATATATATATTTTTAAAAACCACACACAACAAACCTGGGAGAAGCTTGGCCATATCTCTGGAACAGGGCACCCAAAACTTTCTTAACGTCCAAGGAGACTTCTATGTGCGCTGTCTGTAGACCACATTTTTTTCTTATTCTAATCCCATCTTGTGGATGGAATCAATGATTAGATATTTGACTCATTGAATGCCTCCCTTTAATCATCTGCTTATGTGAACACTCTTTCACTCCTAGGACTATCAGGGAGGCCCAAGTCTAGAGTATTGTCTAGAAATATTAGCAATGTAAGGTCAATATCCTTGGATTTGGGACCTACCTTCCATTTCTGACCAAGCATCCAATAAACAATCAACTCGTTGAGTGTTTCATGCATCATTCATCTCGTGTTTCACGCCACGGATCTTGTATTACAATGAGCAAGAGAGACCCTAGTCACAAGGACACCCCAGGTACCATCTTCACTGCTCACCTTTGAAAATCCCGTTATATCCACCCAGTTGGGCATGGCCCCTCCTGGTCTCCAAATGTCCTCCGTGGTCTGCCGTGAAGTAGACAAGCGTGTGATTCCTCAGCCCCAAATCATCAATGGCAGCAAGGAGCTTGCCTGAAACAATAAAAAAGGGCCCATAAAACAAATAAAATTGTAAGATTTGGGCATCCGTGTTAGTCCCAATGCATGCACATTCCTTTGGGAGTCATTGCAAAAATGTTTCTCGTCTACAAAGCCCCACATGTTACATCCCAAGAATAGTGCGTGAGCCCAGTGGTTTTGTTTAGTGGTTTGATGTTGACCTTTGAACCAGGAGGTTATAGCTGTGGGCTGGATCCCCAGTTGGGGGCATGTAGGAGGCGGCCCATCCATATTTCTCTCTCATCATGAATGTTTTTATCTCTCTCTCCCTCTCCCTTCCTCTCTGAAATCAATCAATAAATATATATATATAGTAAAAAGAAAAGACTAGTATGGCCCTAACCGGTTTGGCTCAGTGAATAAAGCATCGGCCTGCGGACTGAAGGGTGCTGGGCTCAATTCCTGGTCAAGGGCACATGCCTGGGTTGCAGGCTTGATCCCCAGTAGGGGGCATGCAGGAGGCAGCCTATTATGATTGATCTCTCAAAAATTATATTTCTATCTCTCTCTCCCTCTCCCTTCCTCAGGTAGCATACTCCATCCCCAGTAGGGGGCAAGCAGGAGGCAGCCGATCCATGTTTCTCTCTCATCATTGATGTTTCTATCTACCTCTCCCTTCCTCTCTGAAATCAATAAAATATACATTTTTTAAAAAAGAATCCTATGTGAGCCCACTCTTTCCTCAATTCCCCATCAGCACCCCATGTTGAAGAGGTGATTTATGGTTAAGTCAGTGTGAACATGGGCTTCTTCCCATGCTCATGCTGATGTTTCTACATTCCATCCTGCCACTTACCCACGTAGAAGTCCATCTCCTCCACGTTATCGCCGTATAAGCCGTGCTTGCTGGTGCCAATGAAATCGTCTGTGGTGGGGAGAGGCGTGTGGACGTGAAGAAAGGAGTAAAAGAGGAGGAAAGGTCCTTCGCGGTGCCTGAAAGACATCGATCCCATTGCTTGTGAGTTCTCAACCTCTGGGAGTGGGAACCACATTGTTCTCTGGCTCCCAGGCCCAGTGTGTGTGTGTGTGTGTGTGTGTGTGTGTGTGTGTGTGTGTGTGAACACCCATGAGAGGGGACACACACAAAAGGCAGCCCCTTTGAGAGACTCTACTGGTTGGGATGGATTCCAGAATCCTCCAGGCTCGGCCCCTAATTTTGGGGTGACGCCACCTCTCAGGTGCCAGGACGTGGGTAGGTCATACGGCTCACAGGGGTCACGTGGGGTTATTACTCAAGTCCAGCTCTGCTCGGAGCACTTTCCCAGGGCTCGCCAGATCTCAGACTAGCGTCACACCCCCAGACACACACACACACACACACACACACGAGACGGAGGTATGGCAGTGGTTCCTTCAAAATGTCAGCGCTTTCACAACCCAAGAGCAAGCACGGACGGATAGATCTTGGCAATCTGTCCGCACACTGTTGATTCCCACGTGAGGACACAGGGAGAGCGAGGTTGACCCCCTTCAAGGCCTGACAATCGGTCTGCAGGAAAGATAGATGTTCAGCTAAACCAGAGCAATGTACAACACCAACCCAGTCTTGGGGAAATTTCAGCTCTGTCTGATGAGATACCAACATGTAAAGACTCGGTGAAAAATAAACTAAAGCAAAAGAATGTGGCCATGGTTGTCTGGGTTGAAGGGTGTCCCTCCAAAATGGTCCACATAGCAACTCAGAACGTGATCTTATTTGGAATATAGGGGCTTGGGAGGTAGAATTCCTTAAGTAGAGTTTGTGCTGTGGTAGTGTGGGCTCAGAATCCACGGGTGTCCTCATAGGAAGACGGCTCTGAGGAACTACAAAGACACACAGAGGGGAAAGGAGGACTTGTGAGGACGGAGGGAGAAGTAGGAGCGATGTGGCCACTAGCCAAGAACACCAAGGATTTTTGGCAAAAAACCACAAGCCAGAAGAGACAGGACGTTAGGGTCAGGGGCAGGGTTAGGGTTAGGGTTAGAGCTATGGCTAGGGTTAGAGTTAAGGTAGGGTTAAGGTTAGGGTTAAGGTTAGAATTAGAGTTAGGTCTAGGGTTATGGTTAGGGTTAGAGTTATGGTTAGTGTTACGGTAGGGTTAGTGTTAGGGTTAGGGTTAGAGTTGGAGTTTGGGTTAGGGCTAGGGCCAGGGCTAGGACTACGGGTAGGGTTAGGGTTTAGGGTTTAGGTTAGGGTTTAGGGTTTAGGGTATAGGGTTAGGGTTAGAGTCAAGGATAATGCTAGGGTTAGGGTTAGAGTTGGAGTTAGGTTTAGAGTTAGGACTAGGACTAGGTTTAGGATTAGTGTTTAGGGTTTAGGGTTAGGGTTAATGTTTAGGGTTTAGGGTTAGGGTTAGTGTTAAGGTTAGGGTTAGGGTTAGAGTTAGCATTATAATTAGGGTTAGAGTAAGCATTAGGGTTAGAGTTAGGATTCGGGTCAGGATTGGGGTTAGATTTGGAATTAGCGTTAGAGTTTGCCGTCATGCACTCAGAAATCACCATGGAGCTCATACTTAAATCCTACTGTGCTCGACACACTTTTCCTGGCTCAGAAGTCTCAGCCTTGACACCCGCCCACACAAACACTGTCATTTGAGACTTCTGGGCTACAGAATAAGAGAGAAAGAGTGCATTCCTGTTGGATTAAACACCCTGTGTGGGGTACATTTTTCGGGCATTCCTAGGGGAGGAATATACATGCTGATGAGAATGAGGTCACACATGCTTCCATATGACATATCTACCGGGTCAGCTAAGGTGCTTTCGGTCAATCCTTCTTGAACTTGGTTAGGACACCAGGTAATAAGGGAGTTTGCTCAACGTGAAACCAGCCATAGAGCTGCATCTACAAGGCTGATAAGGTCCTGCTTCTCCCACACTCTCCATGGGTATCGTCTCCACCTGGGCTATGGGGTAAAGACGATGCTAATGATCAGATTTCTCCAGGTCCTTGAATAAGGAAGAAGTGGTCCATATGCTCAATGGAAGATGGAAATCTTACCACTTGCGACAGCCCAGAGGGACCAAGAGTGTGCTAAGTGACTTAAGTCAGACGGAGAAAGAAAAACACCACGTGATTTCACTTAGAAGTGGAATTAAAAAAAAAAAGAAAACACCACACAAATAGACAAACAAATAAAATAGAGATAGCCCTATCTGATTTGGCTCAGTGGACTGGCAAGTCTGCGGTTTGATTCCTGGTCAGGGCACATGCCTGGGTTGTGAGCTCGATCCCCAGTGGTGTGTGTGTGTGTGGGGCGGGGGGGGGGCATGCAGGAAGCAGCCGATCCATGATTCTAAGTCATCAAGTATGTTTCTTTCTCTCTCTCCCTCTCCCTTCCTCTCTGAAATCCATAAAAAATATATTTAAAAAATAAAAAGAAAGACCCGGATATTTGAGACAAAACAAAATAAATCAAGCCGAAACCGTTTTGGCTCAGTGGATAGAGCGTTGACTTGGGGACTGAAGGGTCCCGGGTTCAATTCCGGTCAAGGGCATGTACCTTGGTTGAGGGCTCATCCCCAGTAGGGGGTGTGCAGGAGGCAGCTGATCGATGTTTCTCTCTCATCAATGTTTCTAGCTCTCTATTCCTCTTCCTTCTTCTCTGTGAAAAATCAATAAAATATATATATATATATATTTTTAAAAATCAAATCCTTTATCTCCTTAATCCTGTCTACGTAATAATCAAAGACGCCAACTTTCCTCTGATCATTCCTGGCATATCGCTTGTCAAGACCAAATTGCTCACAGATGCTTCCAAACACCTTTTTTCCCCTTATGCTTTAACTTCTGCCTGTAATTCCTTCCTTCAGCTTGCCGTTACTGATTGCTGAAGATTTAGGCAAGATAGTGTTTCCTCGAGAACGCCTTCCTCAGTATCTTGGAAAGTCCCTACAGTAGAGACGGGTACCACCCTAGACTTAAAGGTAATAGCCTATTTCTCATCACATGCTCGTACAGATGTCCACCCCTAAATGTGTGGTAAGTGATCTGTGAAGTCCAGATTTCAGGGTGGCATCGGATAAAATAAAGCCCCAATTAATGTCAAAAGAGCAAGTGAAAAATACATGTTCAATGCCTTTAACGCAAAGAAAAGGTGTGTCTTCCTTGGAAATTTTCCAGTTACTGTTGTCTAGATGCATCATAATGACCCAAATATATATAGTTTTTACACATCACCTACTCCATGTAAGCCCTCTGATTTTAAAATCTTCAGTAGCTGTTCCCCCCACCTGCCAGGGAAAGAATGTGATGGCCAACTTTTTCTACAGTCTAGTTCTAGAAAATATATTTCTCATTGTGCATGAATATACGGAAGATCTATGCATTGCAGATAAATTAGTGAAACTTCAGAGTTGGTGCTCGGGGACATAACCCAGTCAGAGAAAGACAAGTACCGTAGGATCTCACTTATAGGTGGAATCTCATGAACAAAACAGAGTAGAGACAAACTCAGGGATATAGGGAATAGATTGACAGCTGTCTGAGTGGTGGGGGTTGTGGGTTGGGTGAGAAGGGTGAAGGGATAAAGAAATAGAAGGAAAAAAAAGAGACTCAGGGATACAGACAACAGTAGGGTGATTCCCAGAGAAAAGGAGAGATGGAAGAAAGTAGAAGGTAAAGTGGAATAAATGGTGAGGGACGGAGACTTGACTTGGGGTGGTAAACACACAATACTATATACAGATGATGTCTTGTAGAATTGTATCCCCGAAACCTGTGTAATTTTATTAAGCAACTAGAGGCCCGGTGCATGAAATTCGTGCACAGGAGAGGGGTCCCTCAGCCCCGCCTGCACCCTCTCCAATCCGGGACCCCTTGGGAGATGTCCAACTGCCGGTTTAGGCCCGATCCCCTTCTTGCAATCTGGGACTGCTTGCTCCTAACCGCTCACCTGCTGGCCTGGCTGCCCCAACTGCCCTACCCTACTGACCTGATCTCGCCCCCAACAGCCCTCCCTTGCCGGGCTGATCACCCCGAACAGCCTCTGACTTGGTCCCCCACCACCATGGCTTTTTCCGGAAGGAAGTCGGACGTCCAGAAGATGGACAGTTGACTCGGTCTAATTAGCATATTTACCTTTTAGTAATATAGATAGATTATATAGGATAAGATTTCTTAAATGGGGGGTGGGCTTTTTCATCAGGAGATGCTCTTGGTAGACAAAAATACATAATTCCTATATCTGGACTGATAGCCAGCCATATGCACTATACTGTCAAACTGGTCATTAAAAAATTGAATCACTCTCTTACACCTTACACCAAACAGCTGTTGCCCTTAAAACCCCTCCTCAGCCCCCACCTTAGGTTCTGCCTTGGCAGTTCACCCAGATTAGGTTCTGATTGGTTGGTTCCTATGCTCGTCAGTGTCAAAGGCTCCACCTCCTAGGCAGCCATTGGCTCCTCACAGTTCCCCCAGATTTCATTCTGATTGGTTGGTTTCTATGCCAGTCAGTTTCTCTGGACCTATCAACAGGTCTGACCAGAGGGATGGGGCTGATCAGCAGCTCCAGCGGAGGCCAGGGAGAAAGAGAGGTGTGGCTGCTGGCCAGGCCTGGAGTGAAAGAGAGAGGGAAGTGCTACCACGGAGGCTACGGATCAGACCCTGCTTCTCTCTCCCCAGGCCTCTCTCCGGGCCTGATCTGCAGCCCCCTTGACAGTCAGTGCGGGGTTGACACGGAAACCCAGCACTGACTTCCAGTTGGTTGAGACTCCAGTCGTTGTGGATGTTCCGGACCCTGGGTTTTTATATATTAGGATACTCATTCTCTTAACCTTTCATGAATCTAAAAAAAAAAAAATCATGTTTACCTTTCTAAAAACGAAATCGCCTCCTTCACCATGATGGACCCGGCTCTTTCCGCCTTCATGGGCTGCTCGGTAATTTCTTGCTCTCGCATGAGGAGGCAATTCCAGTACAGGGTCGACTGGTAACTATTTAACCAGAAGTAGCCCAGGAGAAGGATGAACAGAACCAGGAAGAGGATGAGGCCCCAGGGAACGCAGAGCATGCGACTCAGTTTCCCTAGAGCAAGAGTGAGCGCAGCCACGGCGACCAGCTGCACACAGATCCAGAGTCTGCTGCTGATGGCTAATTCCACGTCGCGGGAAGGGTCAGGCCAGCACGTGTCAAACAGACTGAATGGCATGCCGTAGAAGTAATCGAACCCATAATGATACGGGTGGTGGCAGTGGTCATTTCGGTAGTGACAGTTTAAACCCTGGTGCCATTTTCCTGAAATTAAACACACACACACACACAGATATCACATAACGTCCTCACATACGCCATAGACCATGTGATCATTTTTTTCATTTGAAACAATAAGCCAGGGCACAAAAATGGAGTACCGCGTAGTTTTTTTTTCCTTAAACATCGAAGTTCAGCATAGACTCACTTCTGGCTCTTCTGTAGTTGGCAGGTACTTGTCTGAAAAGTGTGATCGTGAGTGAACAGGAAGGAAGAAAAATGAAAGCAGGAAAAGACAATTGTGTGTTTCTATCAGGGAGATATATATATATATATATATATATATATATATATATATATATATATAAACTAATAGATACATACATAGATGAGTGGTAGATGGATGGATGAATCTGTGGTGGATGGATAGATAGATTGGTAGATAGGCATATCAATAAACAGGGAGGTAGATAAATTGATAGATGGTAATTATACTCACAAAGATAGATAAATAATAGAGACACTATAGATGATACATGGTGAACAGAAATAGAGATGATGAGTGGATGGATAGATAGGTAGATACAGATAGATATGATGGATAAATGAATGGATGGATGAATTGTGAGTGTAGGTGGGTGGGTCAATAGATAGACAGACAGACAGTGGTTGATGGATGACTAGGTGAGTGGATGGAGAGATAGATAGATAGATGATAGATAGATAGATATAAGCTATAGCCACAAAAAATGGATATATGATAGAGAGAAGATAGATAATGCATGATGGATAGATGGATAGATGGTGGATGGATAGATATAGATATAGATAGATAGATAGATAGATAGATAGATAGATAGATAAATAGAACGATATGATGGAATGATGAACAGATTAATGAATTGGGTGAGTTGTTGAATAGATAGAGGAATAGATAAACAGAAATGATAGAAGATAAATGGATGGATAGGTAGATAGATAGATAGATAGATAGATAGATAGATAGATAGATAGATAGATATAAATGATGGAGGATGTACCAGGCATGGAGGAATAGATGAATGGATAGTTGACTGATTAGAAATCCAAGGGTCACCCACTAAATAAAGTTCACTAAGTAAGATACTGATTCAGAGAAACTTGACACATCTTGAATGGTAACCAAAAGATCCATGTGGGTCCTACTGGCATCTGGAGGGAGAGAATATGATCATGTGTCATGGTGTAATCGGACCACATCAAGAATGCATGAACGGACAAGGGTGAGGGCCTGAGTGGGTAGGTAGCTGACAGGTAATGTTCCTGGCCTAGGTTTTCTCTGCTCTCAAAGGACTCTAAAATGGCCTTCTTCTATCCATGTCCAATTGGGCACAAAAATGGAAGGGACTTAAAAGCGCCTGTCACTCTTGGGGCAAACGGAACCCAGTCCCCTCAACGAGGCACAGTAAGGCTGACTCCACAAAGGGCCATCATTCATTGATTCCCGTCACCTTTGGCCATGAGGATAAGGGAACCCACGTGGTCCATTTCAAGGCTGTCATGAGGCGGATGAGAGAACAGGTAAGGCACAGGGATGGTGAGCGATGTGGTTTTGTGGAGCGACCCTGGTTTTGACTCATCCCATGTGACACTCCGCGTTGCAAAGAGTCAAGTTCTTTCTCTCTGACATGAGGGGGACGGGTTATTCTTGGAAATTCCTTTCACCCGTGAATATCAATGTCTTAGTCAGTGTGAGAGGCTGTGTCCCAAGACCGTGGCCATTGCCACAAAGGAACACCTTGGTTTTTTCCTGTGGATTAACCTTCATGAGACACAGGAGTGGAGAGACTGAGGCCCTGAGACAGAGGGAAGGACTGGGTAGGGCCACGTGGAAATTTCCTGAGCATCATACCCCGTCATTGTCTTGCTTTAGATCAGTGGTTCTCAACGTGGGGCAATTTTATTTTTATGGGGGAGGACAATTTGAGAATGGGTTATGAACAGTGAAATTTTTTTTGCATTTCTTATGGTTCTAGGGTTCTCCAGGACAGAATGTATACTAATAAAAGGGTATTATGCTAGTTAGACTGGGTCTGGCCATCTTCCGGATGTCCGACTTCCGTCCAGACAAAGCCATGGTGGCGGGGGCTGAGGCGGAGGTGGTTAGGGGCAATCAGGCCAGCAGGGGGCAAGCAGTTAGGGGCGATCTGATAGGCAGGGGAGGGCATTTGCAGAGATCAGGCAGGCAGAGGCAGTTAGGGGCGATCAGGCAGGCAGGCAGGCAGGCGTGCAGTTAGGATCCAGTGGTCCCAGATTGTGGGAGGGATGTCTGACTGCCTCCTCCAGAAGAGACAGTTCAGGATCAGGCCTCAACAGGCAGTCTGACATCCCCTGAGGGGGTCCCTGATTGGAGAGGGTGCAGGCCGGGCTGAGGGACACCCTGCCCCATGCACGAATTTCGTGCACCGGGCCTCTAAGTATAAATACGTATGGTGGCATCTTTATGTATTTCAGTTCTCTATTCTATATTTTGAGACTTTATTGGCTATTTTTTTCCTGTCACTTCATATTACTTTGATTATTACTTTTAACGATGTCTTAGTGATTCCTTCCTCAGCCCTTCCACAGTCCTTCCATTCTTTCATTTCTCTCTTTCATGGATGCCGAGTTCTTTGGAAGCTTGTGTAGACCGCGTGAATGGCCTTGTAGGCTTCCTCCACGTGAATGGGAGTTCACTTTTTGAATAATAAGAATTCTATGTCACGGAGGCGGGGGGGGGGGGAATCAGGATTTTAGAGATGCTTGGGGAGGGCGTGGCCAAGAAAAGGTTGGAAACCACTGCTTTAGACCACGGCCATAGGTGCAGACATTTTTACGGAATTAAAACTCGAGCTTCCATAAAAAGTCAATGACGCTGCCTGGCCTGGCTAGCGTCGCTCAGTGGTTGAGCGTCAACCTAGGAACCAGGAGGTCAGGGTTCGATTCCCGGTCAAGGTCACATGCCAGAGTTGTGGGCTCGATCCCTAGCAGGGGGCGTGCAGGAGGCAGCCGATCCATGATTCTCTCTCATCATGGATGTTTCTATCTCTCTCTCCCTTTCCCTTCCTCTCTGAAATCAATAAAAATATATATATATTTTTAAAAAAGCTTCTGATGCTAATGCTATCTGTGTGTTCTTGGGAGGACTCATTACGTGTCTGAAATGATGCCTGGTAGATGAGATGCAGGATTTCGGAGCCTGCAAAGAGTAATGGAGAGAGAGAGAGAGAGCACCATCCTAAATCTTTATCATAGAGTGTCTTGACCTGTGCCAAGGTGAAGGACACACAGGGGGTGACACGGAAACTTGTGAAGTGAACATCTGGAAAGACCTGGGGTTCGGTGGGAAGGCGTCTTGCGTCTTGCTTGAGCTATGTCTGCGAAGGATGGATAGGTGTCCTTTAGGACAGACTGTGTGTGTGTGTGTGGGGGGGGTGGGTGTGGGTGGGTGTGCGTGCACACGGGTGCATGTGTGAAGGGAGCTTTGCTTATTGCAGATCCCAGGTGAGCCAACCACAATCATGACAGAGAGTTCTGGAGGAGGCAGAGAGCAATGGCTGCTTACCGATGATCGCCGTGCTGTAGCCTTGCTCCTTGACTAAGGCTGCAAATGTGGTTTCATTATGAGGAAGTCCAGAAAGGGCCGCAAGAGAGAGGATGACACGGTTGTTTCCATCGGAAACCATTCCTACAGGTGACGGAGAAACACGACACGGGTGCACACCATGAGTCAGTAGGTGCCCTACACGGGAAGAGGGAGAGACTCCTGCCTGGAGGGTTGAGGGCTGGGAAGGTGGACAGAGGATGAACGGGGAAGAGCTATCAAGGTGTGGGGGAGGGAATTGGGTTCTCCAAACACAAAACTCACCCTGGTCCATAATGTAAAGCCCCTTTAAACCCTTGTGCCCCCCCCACACACCCACACCTATGACACCATCAGATACATTCCAACCCACTGTCCCCCACTTCCATAGACAATGGAGGATGGAACATCTACCTGCACCTGCCTCAACTGGGGAATCTATGCATCAGAAAAGAAGTAAAAAAATGGAATCTTGCTGGGCTGGTGTGGCTCAGTGGTTGAGCGTAGACCCATGAACCAGGAGGTCCTGGTTTGATTCCCCATCAGGGCACCTGCCCGGGTAGTGGGCTGGGTCCCCAGTAGAAGGCATGCAAGAGGCCACCAATCAGGGATTCTCTCTCTCTCGCCCCCTTCTCCTCTCTCTCTAAAAATCAATAAAAACATATTTAAAAAAAAACAACAAGAAAAATGAAATCTTATGAAAACTTCAAACTCTTGTGTTCTTACTAAAAAATTTTTTTTCTGACAATAGAGTCAAGTTCTATTTGTAGGACAGGTGTGTGGGCTCATTTCTTGTCCAGAACCTGAAGTTGGGGCATCTCGGAAGAGTAGACACATTGGTTTGAAACCCCTTATGACTAGAGTTGATGTCAAGTAGGTGGGTGGGACCAGTCACCCTGAGACTGAAGACTTCTAATTCACTAGAGGTCTAGCGCATGAAATGGTGCACAGGTAGGGTCCCTAGGCCTAGCCTGCAATCAGGGCCATCTTCCGCCCACTCGCCAGTCCCCGAGCTGTCGTTCTGGTCGTGATGCCGTGATGGTCGCTGGGCTTTTATTATATAAGATGGTCAAGAAACGGAGGAAAGCAAAAGAGTTTTTGAAGGATTCAGGAACAGAAGAACACCCCGAGATAGCCAACCGGTGTCCCTGGTGTGTAGTGGAAACTGGGGAGACTTTGCTCATTCTCATTGGCAGTGATGCCAGGGTCCTGGGTATAGTGAACATTCTTGAGCGATCTAGCTAGCCCTGGACAGTTCTCCAAACGGATCCATCCCGACTTCCTTCCAAAATACGGCCCAACTCAGAGAGTGGCAACAAAATTGAGCAGCATAGGACAAAACAAGTAAAAAGAAGAAAAAAAACACATCTATCTATCTATCTATCTATCTATCTATCTATCTATCTATCATCTCTATATCTATATCTATATCTATATCTATATCTATATCTATATCTATATCTATATCTATATCTATATCTATATCTATCTATATCTATATCTATCTATATCTGTATCTATCTATCTATCTATCTATCTATATCTATATCTATCTATATCTGTCTCTATCTATCTATCTATCTATCTATCATCTCTATATCTATCTATATCTGTATCTATCTATCTATCTATCTATATCTATATCTATCTATATCTGTCTCTATCTATCTATCTATCTATCTATCTATCTATCTATCTATCTATCTATCTATCTATCTATCTATTTATCTATCTATCTATCTAAAAGCCTAACGCACCGAACAACTGAAAACGACTGGCCAACCGATGGCTATGACACACACTGACCACCAGGGGGAAGACGCTCAATGCAGGAGCTGCCCCCTGGCGGTCAGTGCACTCCCACAGCCGACCTCTGGAGGCTGGCCAACCTCCCGTGGCCCCTCTCCCCTGCCAGCCAGCCCCGACGGGCCCTGATTGCCGGCCAGGCCAAGGAACCCCACCTGTGCACAAATTTGCATACCAGGCCTCTAGTTTTCAGATAAAATCAGGAGGGAAAAGTAGGCCAGGAAGTCTCAGAGAGCCAGCTGCTCAGATAAAATCAGGAGGGCAAATTAGGGCAGGAATGCTCAGAGAGTGAGTTCCTATCTTTTTTCATCTTTATTTATTTATTTTTAAATATATTTTTATGGATTTCAGAGAGGAAGGGAGAGATGGAGAGAGAGAGAGAGAGAGAGAGAGAGAGAGGGGAGGGGGAACATCCATGATGAGAGAGAATCATGGATAGGCTGCCTCCTGCACACCCCCCTACTGGGGATGGAGCCCACTACCCAGGCGTGTGCCCTTGACTAGAATTGAACCGGGGACCCTTCAGTCTGCAGGCCGATGCTCTATCCACTGAGCCAAACTGGCTAGGGCTATGTTTTAAAAAATATGTTTTTATTAATTTCAGAGAGGAAGGGAGAGGGAGAGAGAGACAGAAACATCCATGATGAGAGAGAATCACGGATCGGCTGCCTCCTGCACGCCCCCTACTGGTTGGGATGGAACCCACAACCCAGGCATGTACCCTGACTGGGAATCGAACCGTGACCTCCTGGTTCATGGGTCAACGCTCAACCACTGAGCCACACCGGCTGAGCCCCGCCCCTAGAATGGGGGTTGAGGGTCCCCATTCACACACCTGCCCGTGAGGAACGCGGACCGGCTTGGGGTGCACAGGGAGGCTGCGGAGATGTGCTGGGTCAGCCGGACACCTTCTCTGGCTAAGCTGTCGATGTGGGGGGTCCTGGAAGGAGAGATGGAGGGGACAAGAAGAATTGGGATGGGAGGAGGGGCGGGGAGGGAATGGTGGGAAAGGAGAGACAGAGGCAGAGACAGACAGAGAGACACAGAGAAGAGACACACACACACACACACACACACACACAGATCTCAAGGTAAAAAATTTCTGTCTCCTATAATTTCCTGAGCTCAGTAGGGAAGAAAAGGAACCTTTGCACACAAACCCCATCCTACTTTTTTTTTGGAAGCTATTTTTTTTTGCAGAACTGGTATAATTTGGTTTTGCAGATCAAATCTGTATGAGCCTAATATCCAATATAATAAAATATAATCGATACTAATAAAAGCCTCGGTGGTCCTCGCTGACCTTGCGTGACGCCCTCACGCCATCACAAGAGGGCCACTACAGATGGCCACCACAAGATGGCTGCCCTCGCATCGTCACATGATGGCCTCCACAAGATAGCCACCCTCACGTTGTCGCAAGATGGCCGACACAAGATGGCTAGCAGGGGAGAGCAGTTGGAGGTGATCAGGCTTGCAGAGGAGGGCAATTGGGGGCAACTGGGCCAGCAGGGGAGGGCACTTGGAGGCCATCGGGCTGGCAGGGGAGAGCAGTTAGGGGCCATTGGGTTGGCAGGAGAGGGCATTTGGGGGTGATCGGGCTGGCAGGGGCCCAGTTAGGGGCAATCAGGCTGGCAGGCAGAAGCGGTTAGGAGCCAGCAGTCCCATATTGTGAGAGGGATGTCTGACTGCTGGTTTAGGCCCGATCCCATAGGGGTCCCAGATTGGAGAGGGTGCAGGCCGGGCCGAGGGACACCCTCCCCTGTGCACCAATTTTGTGCACCAGGCCTCTCATCAAATATAATAAAAGCTTAATAGGCAAATCGACCAGATGGTGGAATGACCCGTTGCTATGACGCTCACTGGCCACCAGGGAGTAGCTGCTCAACACAGGAGCTGCCCCCAGCCTGCAGGCCCCAGGCCAGCCAAGGCAGGTGCCAGCAGGGGGCCGCCCAATCGCCCCACAGATCAGCACTGACCGTCGGCCAGGTCTAGGGACCCTACCCGTACACAAATGTCATGCTCCGGGCCTTTAGTAGATAATAAAATTAAGACACATACAGGTGAGGTCACTTGTCCGAGCTTGCTCCACGGTGAGTGCAGACGCAAGGCTCCAGTGCACGTACACTGAATGTGACCTCGTTCTCCAAAAGGAAAGCCAGCAGCATCACGTTGCTGTCGCAGGGAGAAGCAGTCATGAGATGCCCCAGCCCTCCACGCCTCAAGGACACACCTGATGGTATCATTTCCATAGCAGCCCACGTCTCCAATCCCATAATCGTCCGCCATTATCAGGACGATGTTAGGCTTGTCATCGGCCGCCCTTTGCGACTGGCCCACGGTGAAGAGTAACCACAACCAACACGGGGACGCCCAGCGCCTCCTGGAAAAAAAAACACACGGATTGCCCTGGAGACACCCTGCTCTGGATGGTTTCAGGGTCCACGTTCCACGCCAACGTCCTCTTCTCGGAAGGCAGCAGGGCGGGTTGGACGCCAGGCACAGGTCCCGAAACACGGACAGGGGACCACGGGATTCTCTTTCCAAGTCCATGTTGGTCCTCGCTGCTGGATGGTACCCACCCTCCTCAACGGCCGGCTCCCTTGGGTTCTCCACCCCCTCAAGCTCATTGCCCTTCTGGGAGGTGGAATCCAAAAACATCAAGGTACCCGGAGAGAAAGCATGTATTTGTTCCTTGGGTGAGAGGCGCTCAGACGGGGGAGGTGATGTTGGTGGGGAGGTTGCTGACTTGTGCTTGTGATTCCTGACATGGGGTTACGGTCATATTGCAAAAAGACTTATGCAGTTATGCTCCTGGTTAAGTTGTTGACTTATGATTATGGTTACACTAGAGGCCCCATGCACAAAATTCGTACATGGTGTGTGTGTGCACGTGTGTGTGTCCCTCAGCCCAGCTTGCACCCTTTCTAACCTGGGACCCCTCGAGGGATGTCTGACTGCCTGTTTAGGCCCGATCCTGATAGGACATCCCTCTCACAATCCAGGACTGCTAGATCCCAACGGCTCGCCTGCCTGCCTTCCTGATTGCCCCTCACCGCTTCTGCCTGCCAGCCTGATCACCCCCTAACCACTCCCCTGCCAGCCCGATTGCCCCTAACTGCCCTCCCCTGCAGGCGTGGTTACCCCTAACTGCCCTCCCCTGCAGGCCTGGGTCCCCCCCACACACAATAGCTCTTCCCTGCAGGCCTGGTCACCCCTAACTTCTCTCCCCTGCAGGCCCGCTCACCCCCAACTGCTCTCCCTGCAGGCCTGTTGCCCCCAACAGCCCTCCCCCCTGCAGGCCTGGTTCCCACCAACTTCCCTCCCCTGCTGGCCTGATCGCACACAACTGCCCTCCCTTGCCGGCCATCTTGTGACGGCCATCTTGTGTCCACATGGGGATGGCCATCATTGACCACATGGGGACGGCCATCTTGATCTTGTGTGTTGGAGTGATGGTCAATTTGCATATTACCTCTTTATTATATAGGATTGCTAAGACATACACTGTGTGGCCAGATGTACACTGAACACATAATCATCTGGACACTCCGTGTACTTCTCTGGAGCACCTCATTTGTTTGATATCAATGATACTATCAATCATACACCTGATCAGTTTTCCCCTTTGCACTGGCTGATAGAAAGCTCAGGGCAAATAGGTGGTTGATCTCCAGCCAAAGTCTAGAATACTTTTGGTACCCATCTGAGATACAAATACACTGAGTGGCCAGATGATGATGCATTCAGCGATCATCATAACCTGGCCACTCAGTGTATAAGGTCATGTTACCGGTTGTGTTGAAATGAAATTGTGTGTGGCTATACCAGCTTTGCTAAAAAATAAAAATAAAAAAATCTGGTAGAAAATGAGAAAAACACACAACATAAAAGGTGTCCCAGCATAAAGGAAAAGGCGGGGGGCGGGGGGGAGGGGGCGCGTGGAATAAAACTGAGTTCTGGAATCTGGACATGGATTTAGTCCACTTCCTAATTGTGCTCAGTCCCAACTCAAGTCTTGATTTCCCAAAGACATCCTATATAATAAAACCCTAATAGGCTAAGTGTCCGGTCGACCACTTGGCCATTCAACCCATCAAAGCGTAATATGCTAATGATATGCTACGGCTGCTCAACCGCTCGCTATGATGAGAACTGACCACCGGGGGGCAGAGAGGAGACCGGTCATCCAGTCGCTATGGCATGCCCTGACCAACAGGGGGCAGACACTCCGACTGGTAGGTTAGCTTGCTGCTGGGGTGCAGCTGATCCGGAGATGAGTGAGAGGGGCGGGACACACCCTGGAGCCCTCCCGTGATCCCTCCCTGGCTGGCCAACCTCCTGCATTCTTGATCCTGCACCAGTAGGGTCCCTCGGCCTGGTCTGAGCCCTCTCACAACCCGGGACACCTCAGGGGATGTCGGAGAGTCGGTTTCAGCCTGATCCCGCAGGCCAGGCTGAGGGACCCCACTGGTGCATGAATTCTTGCACCGGGCCACTAGTATATAGTATTTCTCTTCCTATGGGGTCTCTACCAGGGATCAGGTAATGGATAGTGGGCATTGGAACCATTCGTTCAATCTCTCTGTTGCCTTTATTCATGGAGTAAAACCATCGTTACATATTTACTCTGGGAAGGAAGGTAGAAAGATTCCCTGACCCCGTCTACTCTCAGACCCTTTATAAATCCTCTGATACAACTCCTGCTTTGAGATTGAAACTCTGCTTTCCACAATCTTTTCTCCCAAAACTGTTAACTTCTTGAAGATGAGAAGTCTACAGCGAGGGGCTTTGTCTATGGACAAACCATAATAATTATAGAAATGCTTTCCTCTTCACCAAAAATGACTGAGTGGCTTTTCTCAATCCCTGTTTTTACAACATTTCAAAATAATACCGACCCTGGCCAGGTAGCTCCGGTGGTCAGAGCATCATCCTGATATGACAAGGTTGGGAGTTCGATCCCTGGTCAGGGCACACACAAGAATGACCCAATGAGTGCATGAATAGGTGGAACCACAAATCCATCTCTCTCTCTCTCTCTCTCTCTATATATATATATATATATATACATATACATATATGTATATATATGTATATGTATATATATATAAGATCAATAAATATAAAATAAAATAAGTGTGTTGGAAATTGGCCAGTTACATTTGTTTCAATTGTCTACATTTCCCCTACTTGTTTTTTTCGTTAAAGACTTACGGAACCCGGAAGATACATGTAGACATTTGACAGCTCACCACATAATGGATGCATAATAGTGCATGCCTCAAGCTATTGAGCTGAATTCACAAATGCCACAAAATTACGCATCAGCATCCGTGTGTTTGCACGCTGGCTTGTTACTTCCCTTACCTGAGCGTCATCTTGAAGATCTGAGCACCTCCTTATTTTCTTTGGCCGGAGATCTAAGCCCCTGAAAGGAAATGTGTGTTATCCTTGGGTTGGTTAAGTCAGCTCCTTTTTGGAAATGCTCCCTGAATGTGGGGATCTGATCTCTACTTCCATCGATTAAAAACTGGTTTTCTGACACGCTCATGGCATAAACCCCAAGCTCTCCATTACCTGAATCTCCTGGCCCATTAAGGAAGAGCTTGAGCTGTGCCAAGTTCTGGGGCCATCGAGCTCCTTTTTGGGGTGTGAGTTACTTGGCTCAGTCCCTCAACCTACCCTCAGACATGCCTCATGAGCATATAATCTCAAGAAGAAGCAGAACCCAAGAGTTTAATCTCACCAAGTCTACGTGGAATGGACTTAGATTCCCTAAAAAAACACAAAAACACAATGACTTTTATCTCCTTCTTTGATTGGCCATTAGTCCCAAGGGAGACCACTCTCTGGTGATTTTAGGAAAGCTAAGAGGTGTACACACTCGGCGGGGGGGGGGGGGGTGCCCTGTGATGACCAAGGGACATGATAGCAAAAGTCACCTCGATGAAAGAAAAGGAACAAAAAGACAAAATTCTGTCGGTAAGTCATTACCCCTGTTTGAACCTTAAAACTCAACGAGGTACATAATACTAACCTCCTTCTTCAAAAATCCATCATAAGAATCCCAAAACACCCATCAGAAAGAATGCATGCCCCCAGAGAAGCATAATTTACAACAGCTAAAATCTGGAAATAGCCCAAGTGCCCATCGGATAATAGACGATTGGATAAAACAGCTGTGGTCCATTGACACCGTGGAATAGTATGCAGCTGTGAAGAAGGGGGGTCTCTTATCCTTTGAGACAGCACGGAGGGACCTGGAGAGTATGATGCTGCATGAAATAAGCCCATCAGAGAAAGACACGTATCCCATGATCTCACTCTTATGTGGAATCTAATGAACCAAATAAACAGACCAAAAAAAAAAAGAAAAAATAGGACCAGAGACTTGGATACAAGAAACAGATTGACGAATCTCCACAGGAAGGGCTTGGTTGAAGGAATGGGAAGAGATGAACCATAGAACGTAAATGCATACTTGAGGCCCGGTGCACAAATTCATGCACCAGTGGGGTCCCTCAGCCTGGCCTGTGGGATCAGGCCGAAACCAATATGCCTGAGGGGTCCTGGATTGTGAGAGGGTGCAGGCCAGGCCGAGGGACCCCACTGGTGCACAATCAGGGCCAGGGAGGGATGTGGGAGGTTGGACAGCTGGGGAAGGACTGTGGGAGGGCTCTAGGGCTTGTCCGGCTGGTCTTGCTCAGTCCTGATCAGCTGGACCCCAGCAGCAAGCTAACCCACCGGGTGGAGCATCTGCCCCTGGTGGTCAGGGCACATCATAGCGAGCGGTTGGGCAGCCTTAGCATATCATTAGCATATTACGCTTTGATTGGTTGAATGGACGACTGGACAACCGAACACTTAGCATATTAGGCTTTTATT
>JAPDVU010000016.1:612500-665026 GCA_026230045.1 Corynorhinus townsendii
CGCGTCATAGCTACCGGTCGGGCGGTCGGACGATCACCTAGGCTTTTATTTATATAGATAGATACATCTATATCTCACACCTTCATCAATTGATTCTGAGCTTAGTACTAATAGAAATAACTAAAAGTATAAGAAAAAGGAGACATTTATGAAATACCCATGTTCCTACTGGCGTCATTAGGAGATCCTCATTGCTAATTTTTTTTTTTTCTTAATATACATCCTTCATTTTTTGCAATTACTATTTCTGATGGAGGTCACGGTTTGATTCCCGGTCAAGGGCACATGTCTGGTTACGGGCTCGGCCCCCAGTAGGGGGCGTGCGGGAGGCAGCCGATCCATGGTTCTCTCTCATCATGGATGTTTCTCTCTCTCTCTCTCTCTCTTCCCTCCTCTCTGAAACCAATAAAATATATATAAGCTTATTTTAAAAATTAGAAAAACAAAATCCATAAAAATATATTTTATGTGTCTGCTCATGTGCTGGCGTCTGTGGTTTGATGGCGACCATCCACACGGAACCTCCTTGGGGTCCACGTGGCCAGGACCCGTGGAGATGGTTTGGTTGTTTATCCCTTGGTTTCCCTGTCTCCCTGTCTCTGAGGGAGAGAATGAGGCCGCGATGGACGCGTCCCTGTTCACGTCCCAATAGGCTCTCTCTTTAAAAAAAAAAAAAAAAAAAAAATATATATATATATATATATATATATATATATATATATATATATATATATATTTTCATTGATTCCAGAGAGGAAAGGAGAGAAAGAGAGAGAGAGAGAGAGAAACATCCACGAGGACAGAGAATCCTGGATCGGCTGCCTCCTGCACGCCCCCGACTGGGGATGGAGCCCGCAATCCGGGCCCGTGCCCTTGCTTGGAATCGAACCCGGGACCCTTCAGACCGCAGGCCGGCGCTCTATCCACTGAGCCACACCAACTAGGGCCCAATAGTCTCGTAACGATGCTTGTCTTTGAATTACGAACCTGTGGCGTTTAGAGGACCAGGACAGTTAAATGTTAGACGTTCAAAAAAAAAAAGAAAGAAAGAAAGAAAAAAAAAAGGAATCGGTCTTTGGGTCAGAAATGAAAGGATGGAGGATTGACACTCCAAAGGGGGAAAGAAATAAGTAAATAAATCTGTGGCGTGACCCACGCCTCTTTGGCGTGGATGCCATTTGGTCCTGGACACCCTTCCCGGCGATACGGTGGCCACATTTCTTCAACCCAAAACTCAGCCCAGAGGTGGGACACCCACAAGGGAGAAAGACAGGCCCTGGAAGCTAAGAAAACTCATCTGGGAGCCCTGGCTGGCGTGGCTCAGGGGTTCCGCGTCAACCCTGAACCAGGAGGGTCCCGGGTTCGATTCCCGGTCCAGGGCACCTGCCCGGGTGGTGGGCTCCATCCCCAGGAGGGGGGCGTGCAGGAGACAGCCGATCCGTGATTCTCTCTCCTCGTGGATGTTTCTCTCTTTCTCTCTCTCTCCCTCTCCCTTTCTCTCTGAAACAAATATATATATATATATATATATATATATATTTTTTTTTTTAACGCTTATTTTAAAAATTACCAAAAGAAATCACTATTCAGTTAATTTCATCACATTTATGATGCCATTAAAAAAACAACACAACCGCCCTTGCTGGTGTGGCTCAGTGGATAGAGCATAAGCCTGTGGACTGAAGGGTCCTGGGTTCGATTCCAGTTAAGGGCACGTGTCTGGGTTGGGGGCTTGATCCCCAGGAGGGGGCGTGCAGGAGGCAGCCGATCCATGATTCTCTCATCATGGACGTTTCTCTCTCTCTCTCTCTCTCTCTCTCTCTCCCTCTCTCTTCTTATCTGAAATCAATAAAAATATATCCTATATAGTAGAAGCTCAGGTGGCATCGTGCGGCATCATCACAAGATGGCCGCCCCACATTGTCACAAGATGGCCACCACCAAGTCATCACAAGATGGTCGCCACAGGTTGGCCTGCAGGGGAGGGCTGTTGAGGGGGGGGCATCCGGCCAGTAGGGGAGCAGTTAGGCATCCATCAGGCTGGCTAGGGAGGAGTTAGGGGGCGATCAGGCAGGCAGGCGAGCGGTGAGGAGCCAGCGGTCCCGGATTGTGAGAGGGACGTCCGACTGCTGGCATCAGGCCTACACCGGCAGTCGGACATCCCCCGAGGGGTTCCCAGATTGGAGAGGGTGCGGGCTGGGGCCTGAGGGACACCTCACCCCCTGTGCACAGATCTGGTGCACTGGGCCTCTAGTTTTCGATAAAACAACAATGCAGACTGAGGTGTTTCTTGGCCAGAAATGTTCTAAAGAGGATTTGGAGGTGAGATGGCTGTTGACATGGGAAAAGTCTTATCAACATTCCATTTTTCTTTCTTTTTTTAATGCATACGGAGTTCGTCATTGTCTTGACTCCCCGTGGTCTGGGTGGAGTGAGACACTTGCAAAGAGCTCTGAGGGCAACCCACGGGTGCCCCAATATTTAAAACAAAGATGGAATAACAACAAAGCATGACCTTAGAGGGATCTGCAATTAATATCCCCCTTCAGAATAGTCACGGGAAAGGAAATTTTTTTTTTTTTTTTAGGTGCTGTTTAATCCAGTTAGTTTCAGAGTTAACAATGCTACTGGACCCGTGGTCGGCAAACTGCGGCTCGCGAGCCACATGTGGCTCTTTGGCCCCCTTGAGTGTGGCTCTTCCACAAAATACCACGGCCTGGGCAAGTCTATTTTGAAGAAGTGGCATTAGAAGAAGTTTAAGTTTTAAAAAATTGGCTCTCAAAAGAAATTTTTATTTTATTTTTAGACGTGATTTTATTTTTAAATTTGTCTTAAATGCTCACGTGAAGATGATTTTTCCAGTGATGTATATATTTTTAAAAGAATACCTTCTTTTAAAAGAAGACAAAAAGAAAAAGAAAAAAAAAAAAGAAACCAAAAAGAATACCTTCGTTTTATTTTTTTTTTAAGATATGTTTACATCTTGAATAATTGGTGTTGATGGCATGTAACATCGTTATATTTAAAACTAGAGGCCCAGGGCATGGCCCGGTGCTCGATCGGAGCTGGGGAGGGAACGCAGGAGGGCTGCAGGGTGCGTAGGGTCCATCTCGCTCAGTCCCGATCAGCCGGACCCGCGCAGCAAGCTCACCTACCGGTCGGAGCATCTGCCCCTGGTGGTCAGTGAACCTCATAGCACACAGTTGAGTGGCCTTAGCATATCATTAGCATATGACGCTATGATTGGTTGAACGGATGACTGGACCACCGGACACTTAGCATATTAGCCTGTTATTATATAGGATTGTTTTTCTTGAGATATTAATGTTGATTGCATGCAACATTTTTATATTTAAAATAGTGTTTCTTGAATAAAGCAGAAAGTAAATTTAAAAAAAAACACACCTTAATAATGTTACAAGAGAAGAAATCTTTCAATTAAATGGGTGTCTATTTTGGCAAATGAAAAATGCTCACACAGACATTAAAAAAAAAGAAAGAAATGTTCGATTTCATTGACACTATGAAGAAATGTTCAGTTTGCATTGACACTATGAACTAAACATTGACTTTCTTTGATGTGTTGGGTTTTTTTTTTTAATATTTATTGATTTCAGAGGGAAAAGGAGACGGGGACAGAGATAGAAACACCGATGATGAAAGAGAACCAACGATTGGCTGCCTCCTGCACACCAAAACTGGGGATCGAGCCCACAAGCTGGGCATGAGCCCTGATGGGGTCCTGGTTCAAATGTAGACACTCACCCACTGGGCCATGCCAGCTGGGCTAAAAGTGATTTTTAATGCCTATGAGTCTAGGCTCAGATTTCTGAGCCAGAGGAATGTGTGGTGGGGACTGCAGCATTTTAGTGTTAGGTCAGTGGGGATTTATAAGGGTATAGGAGCCAACCCTAATCCTAAACCAAGCCATAAACTTAAACCTAGCCGAAACCCTAACCCTAACCCTAAACCTAAAATAAAACTCATCCTAGGCTTAACCCTAACCCTAACCCTAATGCTAACCCTAACCCTAGCCTAAACCCTATCCCTAAACTTAGCCTAACCCTAACCCTAAGCCTAACCCTAACCCTAACCCTAACCTTAACCCTAACCCTAACCCTAAAACTAACCATAGCCTTAACCCTAACTCTAACCCTAAACCTAACCCTCATACTAACCCTAACCCTACCCCTAACCCTAAACTTAACAATAGCCCTAACCCTAACCCTAGCCCTAACCCTAAACCTAACCCTAATCCTAACCCTAACCCCAACGCTAACCCTAACCCTAACCCTAACCCTAACCCTAACCCTAACCCCAACCCTAACCATATCACTAGCCCTAATCCTAAACCTAGCCATAGGCCTAATCCAAGCCCTAACCCTAACCCTAGCCCTAACCCTAACCCTAACCCTAACCCTAGCCCAAACCCTAACCCTAACCCTAGACCTAGGCCTAATCCTAACCCTAACCCTAACCCTAGACCAAACCCTAACCCTAACCCTAGACCTAGGCCTAATCCTAACCCTAGACCTAACCCTAGCCCTAACCCTAACCATAACCCTAGCCCTAACACTAACCCTAACCCTAGCCCTAACCCAAACCCTAACCCTAGACCTAGACCTAGCCCTAGCCCTAACCCAAACCCTAACCCTAGACCTAACACTTACCCTAGCCCCAGCCCTAGCCCTAGACCTAGCCCTAACCCTCACCCTAGGCCTAACCCTAACCCTAACCCTAACCCTGGCCCTAGCCCTAACCCTAGCCCTAACCCTCACCCTAACCCTAGACCTAGACCTAGCCCTAGCCCTAACCCTAACCCTAACCCTAGCCCTAGCCCTCCTGCATCCTCCAGCTACTGGTATTGGCCCCAAATCCCTGGTGCTCCTTGACTTGTGGCCACATCACTCCCATTTCTCCCTCTGTCTTCACAAGTCCCTCTTTCCCATCTGTGGGTCTGTCTGGCTCAAGCATGTCAAACTCGCGGCCCACAATGAATATTTTTGCGGCCCAGCCAATAGAACAGTACGTCCGAAACTTTTTAATGAATATTTCGTAGCTTCCTGTTTACACTATCCCGTTATGCATCATCCTATAGAATAAAAGCGTAACATGCTAAGTGTCCAACCCTTCATTTCACAGGTCAACCAGTCGCTATGATTCTCCCTGACCCCTAGGGGGCAGACACTCCCACCCATAGGTTAGCTTGCTTCTGGGGTCTGGCCGATCGGGACGGAGCGAGACGGGCCGGACAGGCCCTGGAGCGGTCCCTCTCCGGCTGGCCAACCTCCCGCGTCCCTCCCTGGCCCGGTGAACCACGGTGGGGGTCTCTCGGCCTGGCCTGCGCCCTCTTGCAATCCACGACCCCTCGGGGGATATCGGAGAGCCAGTTTCAGCCCCATCCCTGCAGGCCAGACCGAGGGACCCCCACGGATGCATGAACGGGCCTCTAGGTATTCGTAACGAACTACAACGCCCGCTGATGACCGATGACTATCACGGTGTGGCATTCATGTCCCTCACACGTTGCTATGGAAATGGAAGCTTCTGTTTGTTTGCGAGCCCTTTCCTCCCCCCTCCCCCGCCCCCTGTCCACGTAAAACCGTGTGTATTGGGCTCGCGTCGGCCTCGACACGCTGGCTGTAGCTCCTCACAGCCCTCTTCCTATGAGGACGTCCGTGGATTCGGAGCCCACCCCACCCCAGCACAACCTCTTGGTAGAGAATCCTGTCTCCTACATGCCTCCCGTGTCCTCGGACCTCCATTCCAAGAAGGGTCAGGGTGCGGGCGCCCAGCCCAGAGGCAGGCCCGGCCCAGAGGCAGGCCCGGCCGGGCGAGGCAGGCCCAGCCCAGAGGCAGGCCCAGCCCAACCGAGACCCGAGAAAAATGATGCAAGTCTTGGCCAAAGGCTGGTGAAATGCGTCCAACGAGAAAGGAGGAAAAAGAAAAAAAAAGAAAAAGAAAGAAACAACCCTTGGGAGGAAATACACCTGATTCCAGGGAGTCGCCTTGACCCCGTGTCGAGCAGTGGAGTGGAGTGAGGCCTAACGTGCCAAACCCGTTGCTCACGGCAAACAAGTTCGCCCCGTGCTGGTGTGGCTCAGTGGATCGAGCGTCGGCCTGTGGAGTGAAGGGTCCCGGGTTCGATTCCCGGACCAGGCACAGGCCGGGGTTGTGGGCTCCATCCCCAGTGTGGGGGGACGGGGGGGGGGGGGCGGCGTGCAGGAGGCAGCCGTTCCATGATTCTCTCTCCTCGTGGATGTTTCTCTCTCTCTCTCTCTCCCATAGAAGAGAAATCCATAGAAATGTCTAAAAAATTCTAGAGGCCCGGTGCACGAATTTTGTGCTCACCGGGGGTGGGGAAGGGGCGGGGGCAATGTCCCTCAGCCCAGCCTGCACCCCTCTCCCATCTGGGACCCCTCGGGGGATGTCTGACTGCTGGTCAGCGGGTCAGTCCACTGTCTTGGCCGTCACTGTCCAAAAAACCTGGAAGATGATGGAGGTGTTATTTTATTTGGTGTGTGTGTGTTTTTTTTTTAGAGAAAGAGAGAGAGACTGCAGACCCCAGGCCAGCTAAGTCAGGTGCCAGCAGGCCTCCCCCCTCCCCCCCCCAGGTCGTAGATGAGAGGCCCGGTACATGAAATTCAGACATGGGGAGGGTCCCTAGGCCTGGCTGGCAATCGACTGGGACCCTGATCGGCCGAAGCCTTCCTTCATTCCACGCCGCCCCACTGGTGGTCAGCGCACGTCATAGTGAGTGATGGGACTCCCGGTCTCCTGGTCGACCTCCAAAGGGGACACTTTGCCTATTGGCCTTTTATATAGATCGATGTATATTTCATCTGCTACTTAAAATTCTCCCTGGGGAAAAACCAAACACACAAACAAAATCAACAGAATAAAATACAGACAGGCACCCGGCCAGCCGGACTCCATGGTTGAGCGTCTACCTAGGAACCAGGAGGTCCCAGGTTCGATTCCCGGTCGAGGGCACCGGCCCGGGTTCTGGGCTCGATTCCCCCAGTAAGGGGGGCGTGCGGGAGGCAACCGGTCCGTGATTCTCTCTCCTCCTGGATGTTTCTCTCTCTCTCTCTCTCTCTTCCTCTCTGGAAAAAGAAATATTTTTTTCTTACATTAAAATAACACACACACACACACACACACACACACACACACACACACACAAGAATAGGACACATGGACGTGGGATACCTGACCCTGTACGTCACGTCACGACTTGGGGTGAAGGAATCTTTGGATTCCGACCAGGATTCTCACTTCATGTGCTCGTCAGACGTCATCCCTAGAGTATGTGAAGCCACAGCCCTTTGTCCGCCCAACCCGGAGAGCTTTTCTGCGGTGCTTGCGTTTTCCTGGAGTCCCAGGATACAGATTCTCTTCCCGCGATGGGTGGCAGGCCCAGGGGATGAGACCACGGGTACAAAAAAAAATGCCCCTTCAAGCGAATTATGTTCATCCCGGCCGGTGTGGCTCCGCGGTTGGGCGTCGACCTGGGAACCGGGAGGTCAGGGTTCGATTCCCGGTCCCAGGCAACAGGCCTGGGTTTTGGATTTAATTCCCAGTCGGGGGTGTGCAGGAGGCAGCCGATCCATGATTCTCTCTCCTCATGGATGTTTCTCTCTCTCTCTCTCTCTCTTGCTCTCTCTCTAAAATTCAGTAAAAAATAATTAAAAAAAAAAAAATTATGTGTCTCTCAAACACAACATCATATGAGCCATGACTATTATTGTTCAGTGTTGGAAATGAAGACTACGTCCCGTTTCGCTCAGTTGGACGGAGCGTCAGGGTTCAATGCCTGGTCAGGGCACATGCCCAGGTTGAGAGCTTGGGGCATGCAGGAGGCAGCTGATCAATGATTCTTTCTCATGATTCCTCCAGTGGATCTGAGAACATGGTTTGTTTTTAATGTTCATTTATTTACTTTTTAAAATCCTCACTCAAGGCTATTCTTTTCCATTGATTTTTAGCGAGAGCGGAAGGGACGGGGGTGGGGGGGAGAGACAGAGAGAGAGACACGTCGATGGGTTGCCTCCTGCACATGCCGTGACCAAGGCCCAGGCTGGAGCGTCAGCCAGTGAACTGAAGGGGTCCCGGGTTCGAATCCCGGTCCAGGGCACCTGCCTGGGTTGCGGGCTCCATCCCCAGTCCGGGGGCGTGCGGGAGGCAGCCGATCCATGATTTTTCTCTCGACGTCTCTTTTCTTTCTTTCTTTTTAAATCTATTTTATTGATTTTTTTTTTTTTTTACAGAGAGGAAGGGAGAGGGAGAGAGAGTTAGAAACATCGATGAGAGAGAAACACCCATCAGCTGCCTCCTGCACACCCCCTCCTGGAGATGTGCCTGCCACCCAGGTCCATGCCCTTGACCGGAATCGAACCCAGGACCCTTCAGTCTGCAGGCCGATGCTCTATCCACTGAGCCACACCAGTTAGGGCTCTTTTTTTAAAAAAATATCATTATTGATTTCAGAGAGGAAGGGAGACAGAGAGAGAGAGAGAAACATCCATGATGAGAGAGAATCATGGATCGGCTGCCTCCTGCATGCCCCTGACTAGGGATGTGCCCTCAACCCAGGTACATGCCCTTGACTGGAATCGAACCCGGGACCCTACAGTCTGCAGGCCGACGCTCTATCCACTGAGCCACACCAGTTAGGGCTCTTTATTTTTTTGTTAATATTTTTATTGATGTCAGAGAGGAAGGGAGACGGAGAGAGAGAGAGAAAAACATCCATGATGAGAGAGAATCATGGACCGGCTGCCTCCTGCACGCCCCTGACTGGGGATCGAGCCCACCACCCCGGGGCCTGTGGCCTGGACCGGGGAATCGAACCCTGACCTCCTGGTTCACAGGTCGTCGCCTACCCATTGAGCCACTGCCAGGCTGGATCGGCCCCCCTCTCTCGCCTGGGACCTCAGAGGCCTGCGTGACCCGCCGAGCCTGTCCTCTGGGCAGATAACAAAGGAGGCGAATGGGTTTCTGGCGTCCGCTGTCAGCCTCTGGCGGGAGATCAGTAAGAGTGAGACTCGGCCGCACGCCAAGGGCTTCGGAGCCAGCAGGCCTTGTGCAAGCTCTCGGCCCTCACGAAGGTCACCGCAGATCCAAGGTCCTTCGTTGTGGGCGGAGATAAGACATGTCCGAGGGTAAGTACAGCCAGACAGCACGACAGCACGGTTTTCCATGAAATGGGCTCTGTTTTTCTTTCAAAAATAAAATGTTTTTATTGATTTTTTTTTTTTTTTTTTTTTTTTTTTAGAGAGAGAAGAAAGGGACAGATAGAAACAGCAATAAGTGGATTTTAAAAATAGACACACGGAGCGGCTGGAAGATGATGATCTCTGAACGCATAATCATCTGGCCACTCCGTGTGTGTGTGTGTGTGTGTGTGTGTGTATAGAAACACACATATATATATGTATATATGTCTATATATGTTTATACGTGTATATATATGTATATATATATGAGAGGCCCGGTGCATGAATTCGTGCATGGGTGGGGTCTGGCCAGCCTGGCCAGGGGGAGGGGACATGGGTGGTGGGCCGGCCTGCCTGCTGGTCGAACTCCTGGTCGAGGGGACCATTTGCATAGGAGCCTTTTATTCTATAGGATGGACACGGAGTGGCCAGGTGATGATGCGTTCAGAGATCATCCTCATCTGGCCGCTCGGTGTATATTTTTATTGATTTCAGAGAGGAAGGCAGAGGGAGAGAGGGAGAGAGAAACATCCATGATGAGAGAGAATCATGGACCGGCTGCCTCTTGCATGCCCCCTACTGGGGAGGAAGCCCACAACCCGGGCCTGTGCCCTTGACCGGGAATCGAACCTGTGACCTCCTGGTTCCTAGGTCGACGATCAACCACCGAGCCACATTGGATAGGCCGAGGATGTATTTTGACTGTATTTGCCCTGTCTCGTACCTGGGCTAAAAATAATAATAATAATAATAATAAATAATAGTAAAGTAAGAAAACTGAAACACCTGCTACTTGTAATTTTTTCTGGGTGGTCTCATCAAACACGTCAACCAAGACCGACGAAATGGAGAAAAACCTAATTTTCATCCAGGGGCCTGGAGAATTCGCAGCAGCAGGGAGATTCCTAAGCTAGCGAGGCGGCGTGGGGGAATACGCGGCATTGTGGACAGAGGAGGAGGGGGTGGGGTGGGCGGCAGTGGGGTCTTCGGTTTCAACACAGAGTGGGTGACTTGCAGGGACTCGGGACAGACCAGAACGATAGAGCGAGAAAAGAAATTCTTGCCGGGCAAACCAGACATAATGGGACATGGCAGGCATGTAGCTTAATGGCCCCTTGCCTAGAGCCGTCTGTGGGCCCCAGCTGGTGTGGCTCAGTGGATAGAGCGTCGGCCTGCAGACGGAAGGGTCCCGGGTTTGATTCCAACCTGGGGCACGTGCCCGGGTTGCGGGCTGGATCCCCAGTGTGGGGCGTGCGGGAGGCAGCCGATCCGTGATTCTCTCTCATGATGGATGTTTCTCTCTCTCTCTCTCCCTCTCCCTTCCTCTCTGAAATCAATAAAAATATATCTCGACTAATAAAAGGGTAACATGCTAATCAGACCAGACGTCTTCTGGACGTCCATCTGGACAAAGCCATGGCAGTGGGGGCTGAGGCAGAGTGGTTAGGGGCGATCAGGTAGGCAGATGCCCCCTTGCCGACCTGGTCCTGCCCCCAACCAAGAGGTTAGGGGCGATCAGGCAGGCAGGCAGAGTGGTGAGGGGCGATCAGGCAGGCAGATGAGTGGTTAGGGGCGATCAGGCAGGCAGGCAGGTGAGTGGTTAGGAGCCAGCGGTCCCCGATTGCGAGAGGGACGTCTGACAGCAGGATTGGGCCTAAACCATCAGTCGCGCATCCCCCAAGGGATCCCGGATTGGCGAGGGCACAGACCAAGCTGAGGGACACCCCCACCCCCACCCCCGTGCATGAATTTCGTGCACCGGGCCTCTAGTATATTAATAAATGCATGGGCCCTAGCTGGTTTGGCTCAATGGATAGAGCGTCAGCCTGCGGACTGAAGGGTCCCGGGTTCGGTTCCCAGTCAAGGGCACACGCTCAGGTTGTGGGTTCGATCCCCACGGGGCGGGGGGGGGGGGGCGTGCAGGAGGCAGCCGGTCCATGATTCTCTCTCCTCCTGGATGTTTCTCTCTCTCTTTTTCTCTCGGAACTCAATAAAAAAATATGTTTTTAAAAACCATGCATTGTAGCATATTAAGGGCGGTGTCTTCTCACTCAAGGGGGTGGGGGGGCATCTGAGGGGGGGGCCCTCCTACCCCATTCCATGTAGGGAGGTGAGCGTCCTCAATCTTTCTTTTCAGCTGCCTCCCTCCCTCCCCCCCACGCCCCTCCCCCCCTCTCTTATCTCATCTCTCGCTTCCCTCCTCTGTAAACATCAGCCCTTTCAAAGCATTTTTCTCTCGGAAGAATGGGGAGTTAGGGCTGCTCCCGACACTTAACATTCCAGAGGAAAAGCATTCCTACATGTAAACTCATCTACCCTCTCCTTTCTGGTTCTTTTCAATCCCCTGTCGCCTCCCCCCGTCCCCCCTCCCCCCCGACACCTTTTTTTTTGGTTTGTTTTTCGATGAGCCCATAGATTTTTTTTTTTTCTGGCATCAAACCATGTTTAATTGGAGGCCCTGAAAGGCGATAGGGGGGATGTGAGAGCTAATAGATAGAGCCCCTGAATTAATCTGGAAAAAAAAATCCTATTATTTTAAATCTTAGAACACATACACTTCTGTGAACAGGGGGTTAAGATTCTCATATGGGAAGAGGGGGTTAAGTTTGTTTTTTAAGTTTCCTTTGCAAGACCTGTGGGAAGCGATGGGGGAGGTGACTCAGCTGTGAATACCTCAAGCAGAACCCATACGTGGGGTCAGGCCGACCCATCAGGAGTCAAAACATCATCTCACCCCCATCATCCCGTCCACATCTTGTCCACATCATCTCGTCCACATCTTGTCCACATCATCTCGTCCACATCATCTCACCCACATCATCTCGTCCACATCATCTCGTCCACATCATCTCACCCACATCATCTCATCCACATCATCTCACCCACACCATCTCACCCACATCATCTCACCCACATCATCTCGTCCACATCATCTCACCCACATCATCTCACCCACATCATCTCATCCACATCATCTCATCCACATCATCTCACCCGCATCATCTCACCCACACCATCTCACCCACATCATCTCATCCACATCATCTCGTCCACATCATCTCACCCACATCATCTCATCCACATCATCTCATCCACATCATCTCACCCGCATCATCTCACCCACACCATCTCACCCACATCATCTCATCCACATCATCTCATCCACATCATCTTGTCCACACCATCTCGTCCACGTCATCTCACCCACATCATCTCATCCACATCATCTCATCCACATCATCTCATCCACACCATCTCACCCACATCATCTCACCCACACCATCTCACCCACATCATCTCATCCACATCATCTCACCCACATCATCTCACCCGCATCATCTCACCCACACCATCTCATCCACACCATCTTGTCCACACCATCACACCCACATCATCTCGTCCACACCATCTCACCCACGTCATCTCACCCACATCATCTCGTCCACATCATCTCGTCCACATCATCTCACCCACATCATCTCATCCACATCATCTCACCCGCATCATCTCACCCACACCATCTCATCCACACCATCTTGTCCACACCATCTCACCCACATCATCTCGTCCACACCATCTCACCCACATCATCTCACCCACATCATCTCACCCACATCATCTCGTCCACATCATCTCACCCACATCATCTCACCCACATCATCTCATCCACATCATCTCACCCACATCATCTCGTCCACACCATCTCACCCACATCATCTCATCCACATCATCTCCTCCACATCATCTCACCCACATCATCTCATCCACATCATCTCACCCACACCATCTCATCCACATCATCTCACCCACATCATCTCGTCCACATCATCTCGTCCACATCATCTCACCCACATCATCTCATCCACATCATCTCATCCACATCATCTCACCCGCATCATCTCACCCACACCATCTCATCCACATCATCTCATCCACACCATCTCATCCACATCATCTCATCCACATCATCTTGTCCACACCATCTCGTCCACGTCATCTCACCCACATCATCTCATCCACATCATCTCATCCACATCATCTCATCCACACCATCTCACCCACATCATCTCACCCACACCATCTCACCCACATCATCTCATCCACATCATCTCACCCACATCATCTCACCCGCATCATCTCACCCACATCATCTCGTCCACACCATCACACCCACGTCATCTCACCCACATCATCTCTCCCATATCATCTCATCCACATCATCTCGTCCACATCATCTCACCCACATCATCTCATCCACATCATCTCACCCACATCATCTCACCCACACCATCTCATCCACACCATCTTGTCCACACCATCTCACCCACATCATCTCGTCCACACCATCTCACCCACATCATCTCATCCACTTCATCTTGTCCACATCATCTCACCCACATCATCTCACCCACATCATCTCACCCACATCATCTCGTCCACATCATCTCACCCACATCATCTCACCCACATCATCTCATCCACATCATCTCACCCACATCATCTCGTCCACACCATCTCACCCACATCATCTCACCCACATCATCTCACCCACATCATCTCGTCCACACCATCTCACCCACATCATCTCACCCACATCATCTCACCCACATCATCTCACCCACATCATCTCGTCCACACCATCTCACCCACCCCAAGGATAACAGCTGACGTCCGTGGACCCCCAGGGCTGTACGTAGCACCCCAGCCCCTTCCCCTTTATGACCCTGTCCCCCTGTACCTTTCTGGGAGACAGGATGTGATGCTTGTAAGCACCCTGTCTTCTTGGTGGGCTGGCCTTCTCAATAAACCCCTGAGAGGATGTAACCCTGCCTTCGTGATTGGACACAGCGACAGGCGGCCGGAGCCGACTTGGGGGTTTCCCGGTAACAAGGGTTGTGGAAAGAGTTTGTGTTAACTAGTTTCTTGATAATGCTGACTCAGTTTCTGAAGTCATTTGGGGTTAACAATCTTACTATTCTAATGAGGTTGCTTTTTCAAAAATATATATATATTTTGATTGATTTCAGAGAAAGGAAGAGAGAGAGAAACATCCATGAGGAGAGAGAATCATGGATCGGCTGCCTCCTGCACGCCCCCCACTGGGGATGGAGCTTGCAACCTGGACGTGTGCCCTGGACCGGGAATCGAACCCGTGACCACCCCCCCCCCCTTCCTCCGGTTCCTACCAGGTCGATGCTCAACCCCTGAGCCACGCACTTATAATTAACTCGTGAACGCACTTTTCACGATATATGTCAAGTCCAGTGATTACATTGCGTACTCTACCTTTACGTTGTCATCACGCTGTCCGGGCAATCCGACCTCCTCAAAACAGAAAACCTGTTGTTTCTGGACATCCTTAACATCCAGGAGATATTTTGAGTTCTGTCCTTCTATGCTAGTACGGAGGATTTTATTTTATTTTATTTTGGTATGTAGATAAGTATCCAAGTCAGACTGAGGGACGTTTTACAGGTGAAATGTACAGGTCTCCGCATTGCAGGACAAAAAAAAAAAAAAAAAAAAGAAAGAAAGTAAAAAGAAAAAGCAACCCTGGCCAGTGTGGCTCCGTGGATAGAGCGTCGGCCTGCGGATGGAAGGGTCCCGGGTTCGATTCCCGGTCAAGGGCACAGGCCCGGGTTGCTAGATCCCCAGTAGGGGGCGTGCAGGAGGCAGCCGACGCAGGATTCTTTCAGCTCCTGAATGCTTTGATTCTCTCTCATCATTGATGTGTCTCTCTCTCCCTGCCTCTCTGAAATCAATTTAAAAAAAAGAAAGAAAAGAAATATTCTTTAAAAAAAAAAAAAAAGAAAGGAAGGAAGGAAGGAAGGAAGGAAGGAAGGAAGAAAGGAAAAGCAGAGGGTGGAGGACACAGAACCCCAAGACTAAGGGAGGCGTGAAGCCTCCTAAGGCTTTCAGATTCCCGTCGTTTCCGGAGACTTCCTTGGGGTATTCCGGTTAATTGTGCCTCTGTTTCCCGCACCTGCTTTGGGGTAAGCCTTGTATTTGTTTGAACCACGAACAAACCCTTTGATGCTAAACCCCCTCCCATCCTTTAATCTCAGGTGGGACTGGGTGGGGTGTACATTGCATCTAAATGATTATACGTTTCTCTGCATGGGTGGTGTTTTTTTTTTTTAAATAAACCTTTAGTGTTGAAAGTGTTACATAGGTCCTCCCTTCTTTTTCCCCCCTCATGGGCCCCCTTCAGCCGGCCCCCCGCCACCCCCAACCTCCTCCACCTCAAGCCCTCAACACCCTATTGTCTGTGTCCATGGGTGATCCTGTTAACAACATAAAGACATTCAAACATGTAAAGAATTGTTGTGAGTTTTTTGTGTTTTTTTTTTTGAGGTGACAATGGCCGGGAAGCAGAACCTTCAAGGGATTGAGAGAAGGTTCCAGGAGAAGGGCGGGTTCCATCTGTATTTATACGTTGCAATCAAAGGAAGGGACCTAGGTGGGTGAGGTGACATCCATTGGGGATGGGCTGGAGAGGCGGGAGCAAGCGAAACCCCTGGGATTGGATGAAAAGTAAAATGACGGACACGTGCTTAGGTGGGCCCAGGGACAATTCACACGATAATGAAGGGATTGGTGGTCTCTGTCCTGGCGCCCAGCACCTGAGGCTGTGCCCCAAGGGGGGGTCCGGAAATAGGGAAAGTTCCCAGTCACCCAGACATCTCAAGGGTGTGTTATCCTAGATGCAAAAAGACAGACGGGCTCCGTTCGGGGAAAGGTTGACCTTGTCAGTGACCTTGTGGGCCTAGGAGGTGACTCCCCACCATAAACTGCTTTTAGTTAAAGTTTCATTTCAGACCATCCTGTGGGGTGACTTCAGGTCTCTGAGTGTGCAAGACGGTCGTGCAGGCCTCTCCCGCTGAGCCGGTCAGGTTCGCCTGTGGCCCCCTGCGTCCACAAATGACCAACCGAGAAGCCGTAAGTGGGTCAGGTGACATCCATGGGGGGATGGCCTCTGAGGTGGCGTGTGTGATCACCAGGTGCGGAGACAGGATGAGGGGGAGAGCGCGTGAGGGCCTGTGCTCCTCACCACCCCTTCTTCGGGGCATGTAATTGGCGTGCCGCGGAACACACCCGGGGAAAGGCTTGAAGGGCGTTCAGCAGAGGGTGGTGCAGAGCCTTGCAGACCAGGACATTTGGCTGCCTTCCCATCAGCCCCACCAGAAAGCCGACGCTTTTTAAGCTGCCACCATCTCACCCCACCCTCCTCTCCGTCCCCATCCCCAGGAACCGGTCACATTTGTTCGTTTGGGTTTAAATTTTATATCTTTTTTTAAATATATATATTATTGATTTTTTTTTTTTTTTTTACAGAGAGGAAGGGAGAGGGAGAGAGAGTGAGAAACAGCGATGATGAGAGAGAAACATCCATCAGCGGCCTCCTGCACGCCCCCCACACTGGGGAGGTGCCCGCCACCCAGGTGCACGCCCTGGACCGGAATCGAACCCGGGACCCTTCGGTCTGCAGGATGACGCTCTATCCACTGAGCCACAGCGGCCAGGGCTGTTTGCTCTTTATCTTTTCAAAAAAAAATATATATATATATATTTGTATTGATTTCATAGAGGGAGAGATAGATAGAAACATCAATGATGAAAGACCACCATCCATCAGCGGCCTCCTGCACGCCCCCTGCGGAGGATGTGCCCGCCACCCAGGTCCGTGCCCTGGACCGGGAATCGAACCCGGGACCCTTCAGTCCACGGGCTGATGCACCATCCACTGAGCCATACCAGTTAGGGCTAACTATACTTTTATTGATTTCCGAGAGAGGAAGGGAGAGGAAGAGAGAAAGAGAGAGAGAGAGAGAGAGAGAGAGAAGCATCCATGAGGAGAGAGAATCCTGGATCGGCTGCCTCCTGCACGCCCCCTACCGGGAATCGAGCCCGCAACCCCGGGCCTGTGCCCTTGACCGGGAATCGAACCCTGACCTCCTGGTTCCTAGGTCGACGTTCAACCACGGAGCCACACCAGCCAGGCTGCCCTGTGGTCTTTGAGGAGCCAATAGATGCAAGAGGGACCCACGAGAAAGTCTACACAAATGTCAGAGAGGCATGGAGAGTTCGCCCCTTGCTTCTCCCGCTGGATGGTCCAAACAGGCTTCCCTTCCCCCCCTCCCCCCCCCCCGCCCCCTCTCCCCCCGCCCTCACCCTGCAATGAGCTCATTCTGCTGGATGCAGAGCATCGCAGCTGTGCAAAGCAAGGCTGCCTTCTCTTAACAGCTGGCTCTGTCTCTTCCCCCTCCCCCCCCCCCCCGCTGGAGGAGAGAGAGAGAGAGAGAGAGGATGTGGGGGAGACAGAGGGGAGAGAAGAAGGAGGAGGAGGAAGAGGAGGAGGAGGAGGAGGCAGGAAGAGAATGGGGGAGGGGAGGAGGAGGAGGGTGGGGAGCAAGAGGAGGAGAATGGGGGAGGAGGAGAATGGGGGAGGGGGGAGGAGGAGGGTGGGGAGCAAGAGGAGGAGAATGGGGGAGGGGAGGAGAATGGGAGAGGGGAGGAGGAGGAGGGTGGGGAGCAAGAGGAGGAGAATGGGGGAGGAGGAGAATGGGGGAGGGGGGAGGAGGATGGGGAGGAGGAGAATGGGGGAGGGGAGGAGGAGGATGGGGAGGAGGAGAATGGGGGAGGGGAGGAGGAGAATGGGGGAGGAGGAGAATGGGGGAGGGGAGGAGGAGGATGGGGAGGAGGAGAACGACAGACCAGCGGACATCTGTCGTACTTTGAACAATAAAGAGAAATAAAAAGCAAGCCAAAGCCCCTAGCCCGTGTGGCTCCGTGGACAGAGCGTCGGCCTGCGGAACCGAAGGGTCCCGGGTTCGATTCCAGGTCAAGGGTAGGGACCTGGGTGGCAGGCTCCTCCCCGGCCCGGGCCCCCAGTTGGAGCGCGTGCAGGAGGCCACCCCTCGATGTGTCCCTCGCACACGGATGCTTCTCTCTCTCTTTCCCACTCTCTCTAAAAACCAATCCCGTCTAATCAAAGCCTAATATGCAAATAGACCAAAGGACAGAAGGACCGGTCGCGATGACGCGCACTGACCACCAGGGGGCAGGTGCTCCGTGCAGGAGCTGCACCCAGCCCCCAGCCCCCAGGCCAGTCAAGGCGGGTACCAGCGGGCCGTGCCTCCCCCCCCCCCCAACAATTGTCCCGCCCGTCATGCCACAGGTGGGCCCCGATGGCCGGCCAGGCCTAGGGACCCTGCCCGTGTGCGGAATATGTGCACTGGGCTCGGTGGAGAGAGCGTCAGCCTGTGGACTGAAGGGTCCCTGGTTCGATTCCCGGTCGGGGCACCTGCCCTGGTTTCTGGCTTGATCCCCAGTAGGAGGCGTGCAGGAGGCAGCCGCTCCATGATTCTCTCTCATCATGGATGTTTCTCTCTCTCTCTCTCTTTCTCCCCCTTCCTCTCTAAATCAATAAAAATACCTATCTATATGTATATCTATATCTGTATCTGTATCTGTATCTCTATCTGTGTCTGTATCTATATCTATATCTATATCTATATCTATATCTATATCTGTATCTGTATCTATACCTATATCTGTATCTGTATCTGTATCTGTATCTGTATCTATATCTATATCTGTATCTGTATCTATATCTATCTATCTATATCTATATCTGTATGTCTATCTCTATCTCTATATCTATCTATCTATCTATATCTGTATCTATATCTATATCTATATCTATATCTATATTTATCTATCTATCTATCTATATCTATATACAAAAATTTTAAAAAAACAAAACACCCCAAATCTTCCCAAATCTTCCCCGGACTTTCCCACCACCTGGCCTTTTCCACGCTCTGGATAGAAGCAACAGCAGGACTTTCACGCTGTGGCCTTGTTTCCCAGCTGAAATAACTCTCCAGGAAATCGCTGGGACGTTTCGATAAACAAACTCTCTTGTCGGGGAGCCAGTGCAAACATCCCCGATATCAATTTCACCCGAGCCGGGGCCAGAGCCTCACGGGAGGCCACGTCCGTTCAAGGGATCGTTAGCCAAAAGGAAGAGTCTTTTTAAAAATATATATATATATATATTTTATTGATTTTTTTTTACAGAGAGGAAGGGAGAAGGAGAGAGAGTTAGAAACATGGATGAGAGAGAGAAACATCCATCAGCTGCCTCCTGTACGCCCCCTTCCTGGAGATGTGTCCGCCACCCAGGTCCATGCCCTTGACCGGAATCGAACCCGGGACCCTTCAGTCCGCAGGGCGACGCTCTATCCACTGAGCCACACCGGGGAGGGCTTGTTTTTTTTTTTTTAATCTTTATTGTTGGAAGTATTACAGATGTCCCCTTTTCCCCCCTCCATTGACCTCTCCCCTACTGCCCACACTCCCCCACCCCCACCCCAGGCCTGCATCACCCTATTGTAACCAGAGGCAGCAAAATCGTAGGCATCTCTTGGAGCGATATCTTCACTGATGCATCTCCTAGGACGATGGAAACTAAGGAGAAAATGAACAAATGGGACTCCATCCAAGAAAAAGCGCCTGCCTTAGCTGGTGTGGCTCAGTGGATAGAGCGTCGGCCTGTGGACTGAAGGGCCCCGGGTTCGATTCCCGGTCAAGGGCACAGGCCCGGGTTGCTGGCTCGATCCCCAGGAGGGAGCGTGCAGGAGGCAGCCGGTCCATGATGCTCTCTCATCATGGGTGTTTCTATCTCTCTCTCTCCCTCTCCTTTCCTTTCTGATATTAAAAACACACACACAACTATATATATAAAAGCCTATGCAATCAAATGAATGAGCGACGTGTTGACCGGTCACCATGATGTGCACTGACCACCAGGGGACGGATGCTCAATGCATAGGATTGGGCTCCCTCCTGTCTGGATCAGGCCTGTGGGGATCAGGCCAAAACCGGCTCCCTGACATCCCCCAAGGGGGTCCTGGATTGCGAGAGGGCACAGGCCAGGCCTAGAGACCCCACTGGGGCACGGATTCCATGCACCGGGCCTCTAGTATACACTGAGTGGCCAGATGATGATAATCTCTGAATGCATACTAATCTGACCACTCCGTGTCCATCCTATAGAATAAAAGGCTAATATGCAAATGGTCCCCTCGACCAGGAGTTCAACCAGCAGGAAGGCTGGCCAACTGCCCATGTCCCCTCCCTCTGGCCAGGCTGGCCGGACCCCACTCATGCACTGCACGAATTCATGCACCGGGCCTCTAATATAGATATAGATATAGATATAGATATAGATATAGATATAGATATAGATATAGATATAGATATAGATATAGATATAGATATAGATATAGATATAGATATAGATATATACACACACACACACTGAGTGGCCAGATTACTATGCGTTCAGAGACCATCATCATCTGGCCACTGAGTGTGTATATATTTAGAAAATGGGCCTAAATACTAGGTGTACTGGTTAAGAATGAGGATTTTTTTTTTCAATAGATGGAGTTACACGCATGATATATATGTGATTTGATATGTGTGCTATTTTGCTGCATGGAGAGCAGGCTTCAAAACTTCATATGTCAAATTTTTGAAGGTGTTAACATCGTAGATATTTTTACACTTAAAAATGTCAAATTTCGTGCCAAAAAAAAAAACAGGGCATTTGAGGGACGTCTTGGTTCATTGCTTTATTTTGAAGAAAAGTGCTCCTGAAAGTGATCGTGTACTTCGGGAAGCTTACAGTGAACGTGCTCCATCTCAAGATCCTTGTGAACGCTGGTTGAAACGCTTTGAAAGGGACGATTTCGACGTGAAAGACAAAAGAACGTCCAGGGTCCATCTGAACCACGATTCGATCGTGACGCGGCCAGCATGGGCCGGAAGACAACGTCGTGCTGCTCCGTGAGGACGCACCATCACGCCCTTCAAAACCAGTGAAAGACGCGTGAAAAGGTCTCGCCCGGGAAGTAGGAACCCACCCGCCGTGTTCACCGGACCTCGCTCCTTCAGATGACCGCTTGTCCCGACCGACGGCACACGCCCTGTCTGAGCAGCCCTTCGACACGGATGAAGAAGTGGAACATGGGGTCTCTGAATGGTCTGCCCCCAAAATAAGAAAAGTTCTATGGGGACGGTCTCCACCAATGACCTGGAAGATGGGGGAGAGGTGTAGCTCGCGATGGACATTACTTTGCAGAAGGCACTTTTGATGCTTCTCTTGAAATTACTGTGTTTTCTCTGATGACAAAATCCGCATGGTTAACTGGTCCACCTGGTAGACACTTTTCAAACGTGGACGGACAGGGGGCCAAGAGGCGTGAAAAGATGCTCAGAGTCACTCATTGTCCGAGAGCGATGCAAATCCAAACGACAAGGAGGTACCGCCTCACCCCTGTCAGAATGGCTGCCATCCACACATCCACCAACGGGGACCTGGAGAAAAAGGGATCGAACCCTCACGCGCGGCGGGTGGGAATGCAGAGGGATGCAGCCACGACGATGGGAAAAGGAAGCTTGGTTCTGAATACACACCGGTTGGGTAGCTTTCTCCCATCTCAGCTGCGGGTGGGTGGCGATTAAGGGGATCCGAAGGGTGTTTTGATGAAATTGTTCCGGGGACGCAGCAGGCAGGGCCAGTCTTGGTCTCTGTGAAACGCTGGGTGTATATTAGACACCTGTGGGATCCATTAAGACGGAGACGTACAGACGTAGAATGGGGTTTTCATCACACATCCCAGGCTGAATGCAATGAAGCGAATCCTGTGAAATGGGCCAAGACCTTAAAACAGCCCTGCTGGCGTTGGCTCAGGGGTTGAGCATCGACCTAGGAACCAGGAGGTCATGGTTCGATTCCACATCAGGGCACATGCCCGGGTTGTGGGCTCCGTCCCCAGTAGGGGGCATGACGGAGGCAGCCGATCCATGATTCTGTCTCATCATTGATGTTTCTCTCTCTCTCCCCCTTCTTCTCTGAAATAAATAAAAATAAATTTAAATAGATTGATAGATGATTAGATATAGATAGATAGATGAATAGATAGAAAGATATAGATAGATGATAGATAGGTAGATGATAGATAGATGATAGATAGATAGATAGATAGATAGATAGATAGATAGATAGAGTTCTACATTGTCAGTGTGGCTCAGTGGTTGAGCATCGACCTATTAACCAGGAGGTCATGGTTCATTCCCCATCATGGCACATGCCCGGGTTGTGGGCTCCATCCCCAGTAGAGGGTGTGCAGGAGGCAGCCGATCCGTGATTCTCCATCATCATTGATGTTTCTACTCTCTCTCTCTCTCTCCCTTTCTCTCTAAAATCAATAAAAAAATTTTTTTTGGAAAAAAGAACTTAAAACATTGGCGTGCATTATGTCTTCTGTGTTTTCCCTCAGACCCCACGTGCTATTTCGTTTACGTTGGGCTAAATTAGATACATTTGGGGTCCATCAAAGGAAGTGATGCATCCTCACAGGACGTGTTAGCGAGGCTCCAGCATCTGGCGTAGGTATGGCCGTGCGGGGTCAACGGCAGGACTGAGTCAGATGGGGCCAGGGAGGGGGGGGGGCCTTCCTTCTTCCCGGCAGAATTTATTTGGGTTCAGCACTGAGAGGAACATCTGGTCCCGGGATGCTCAGCTCTCCTGCGAGTCTGTTCCTTGGCATGCGAAGAGGGAGTGTGTGCAATGCGTTGGAAAGTCTCAGGGACCTTTGATCAGGCGCAGCAGCTGTGTCAGGCTAACGGGCTCCGTGCAATGTGGTGACCGGCAACGTGTCTAGTGTCTCCATGAATATCTATCTGTCATCTATCTATCATCTATCATCTATCTATCCATGTGTCCATCCTATTATCTGTCTATCTGTCATCTATCATCTATCTATCTATCTATCTATCTATCTATCTATCTATCTATCTATCTATCCATCTATCTATCCATCCTATCATCTATCTACTCATCCATCCATCTGTCCATCTATGTATCTATCTATGTACCTATGTATGTATGTATGCATGCATGCATGCATGTATGTATGTATGTATGTATCTATCCATATGTACATCCTATTATCTATACTAGAGGCCCGATGCATGAAATGCATGCAAGAGTAGGCCTTCCTCTCCACCGACTGCCGGCACCAGCTTCCCTGCAGCACCCAAGACCCGGGCTTCCCTCAAAACACCAGCTTCATCCAGAAGGTAGTCCAGTTGTTCAGTCTAAGTAGCATATTATGGTTTTAATAATATAGATGTTTCTGTGCATCTATTCCTTTGTCCATCCTGTCATCTATTTATATCTATCATCTATCTATCTATCTAATCTATAATCTATCTATTCATCCATCCATCTGTCCATCCTATATCTATCATCTATCTATCTATCTATCTATCTATCTATCTATCTATCCATCCTATATCTATCTATCATCTATCTATCTATCCATCCTATATCTATCTATCATCTATCTATCTATTTGTCCATCCTATCATCTATCATCTATCTATATCTGTCTATCCTATCATCTATCTATCATCTATCTACTGATAGATCTATCTGTCCATCCTATCTATCTATCTATCTATCATCTATCTATCTATCTATCTATCTATCTATCTATCTATCTATCATCTATTTATCTATCTATCTATCATTTGTCCATCTTATCTTCTATCATCTACCTATATCTATATCTATATCTATGTCTATGTGTATGTCTATATCTATATCTATATCTATATCATCTATATCTATATCTATCCACTGAGCCACACCGGCTGGGCCCTCACCACACACTTCCTGTTGCAGGTTCCATCTCTAGCCCTAGTTGGGGTGTGCGCAGAAGGCACCCAATCGATGTGTCTCTCTCATGTGGATGCTTTTCTCTCTCCCTCTCTCACCCCCTTGACAAGGGACATCCTTGCCCACGTGGCTGGCAGACAGCCCTCCTTCCAAGCTGGAGAGAAACCTCCGCTTCCTGCTCACGGGGACACCTTGATACAACATGTCACCATGAGAGGTTGCGGCCCTGCCCTCCCGCTGAAATCAGCTCTTGGGAAACCATTTTGATGTTTCAATAAATACACGGAGCGGCCAGATGATGATGATCTCTGAACTCATCATCACCCGGCCACTCCGTGTCCATCCTATAGACTAAAAGGCTCATAGGCACATGGTCCCCTCGACCAGGAGTTCGACCAGCAGGCAGGCTGGCCAACCACCCATGTCCTCTCCCCCTGGCCAGGCTGGCCGGACCCCACCCATGCACAAATTCATGCCCCGGGCTTCTCATATATATAAGTATAAATATAAATATAAATATAAATATAAATACAAACATAAACATAAACATATATGCAAACACACACACACACACACACACACACACCGAGTGGCCAGATTATTATGCGTTCAGAGATCCTCCTCATCTGGCCGCTCCGTGTAAACTTCCTGAATAAGCGCCGGTAGAGATACCCCTGCTATGAATTCCTGCTGTGCTACGGTAAAGCAATCGTGGCAGCTCACCTCCCACCACCATACGCGGAAACGTTACGGGAAATTAAAAAAAAAAAAAAAAAGTCCTAAACTCACCGAAGGAGGGTAATTTGACTTCTTTCTTATCAAGAGAACCAGGTGGAAATCAGGCAGGCTGGCTTTCTGCCTGCACCGTGGCTGGTCTCCCAACAACCAGAGAGAAGGGTTCAGATTCATTACGAATTACAAGGTCGGGCCCCCAGCTGGTGTGGCTCAGCGGGTAGAGCGTCGGCCTGGGGATGGAAGGGTCCCATTCTTCCCTCCAGAATTTGTCCTTGACCAGAATCTGGTTTGATTCTGGTCAAGGACACATCCCCGGGTTGCAGGCTCGATCCCCAGTGGGGGGCGTGCAGGAGGCAGCCGATCCATGATTCTCTCTCATCATTGATGTTTCTATCTCTCTCTCTCTCTGAAATCAATATATATACACACACACACACACACACACACACACACACGCTAGAGGCCCAGTGCACAAAATTCGTGCATGGGTGGGGCCCCTAGGCCTAGCCTGCAATCAGGGCCATCTTCCACCCCCACTGCCACCCACCCGGGTCCCCGTGGTTCCCTGTTCGCCATGCCGCGATCAGAGTCTGCGGGCCAGGGTGGGAGGGACCGAGGAGAGGTGGTCAATGCACCTCATAGTAACTGGTCGAGTGGTCCTTGTGGTCATTTTGGTGGCTGGCCTTTAATGATATAGGATCTGAAGAAAGAAAGAGAGAGAGAGAGAGAGAGAGAGAGAGAAATGGGAAGTTAAAACAAAAATAAATGGACTTCCTGCAATGGAGGACTCGTTCAGATCTTCTGGTTTCTTTTTTTTTTTTTTCCTCCTCCTTCTTCTTCTTCTCGTGCCTCGGACTTGTCTTCACTTCATGTTAGCTGGGTCTGCCCACGCATTGGCTTGGAGAAAAACGATGTGATTTATACTCCCCGTCTGTCAGCCACAGTTCCGAAACCCAGAGGCGAAGGAGAGCGTACACATGTGTTTCTTATAGAGTTTCAGCTGAATGCAAATTTTTCTATTTCCGCCCTTCCCCCCTTCCCCACCCCCCCTTCCCCCCCCCCCCCCCCCCGTAACCAGCTGTCATGGCGTGAACGTTTGTAGCATCGCTGCTGTTTTTTAACTAGATTCTGTCCCGAGGGGACACTTTGCATTTTAGGCTTTTATATATATGGACTAGAGGCCCAGTGCATGAAATTTGCACACAGAGGGGTGGGGTCCCTCAGCCCGGCCTGCACCCTTTCCAATCCGGGACCCCTTATGGGATGTCCGACTGCCCTCTCACAATCTGGGACCACTCACCTGCCTGCCTGCCTGATCGCCCCTAACTGCCCTCCCCTGCCGGCCTGATCGCCCCTAACTGCCCTCCCCTGCAGGCCTGGTCGCTCCTAACTGCCCTCCCCTGCTGGCCTGATCACCCCTAACTGCCCTCCCCTACTGGCCTGATCACCCCTAACTGCTCTCCCCTGCCTGCCTGATCACCCCTAACTGCTCTCCTCTGCTGGCCTGATCACCCCTAACTGCCCTCCCCTGCTGGCCTGATCGCCCCTAACTGCCCTCCCCTGCTGGCCTGATCGCTCCTAACCACCTCTGTCTCAGCCCCAGCCACCGTGACTTGGTCCGGAAGATGTCCAGTCTAATTAGCATATTACCCTTTTATTGGTTTAGATTATATTTCCATTAAAATAAAGGAAATCTCCTCTGTTATTTTCCTCTATATCTTTGGGTCTCTGTATGGGGGTGTGCTGAGTTGAATGATGGCCCCTACCATATATGTTCCTTTTTTTAATTTTTTATCTTATTACACCTCACCCGAGGATATTTTTCCCATTAATTTTTAGGAAGGGAAGGGGTGAGAGAGAGAGAAACGCTGATGTGAGAGAGACACATCGATTGCTTGCCTCCCACATAAACTCCTATTGGGGCTGGGGATCAAACATACAATCAAGGCACTTGCCCTTGAGTGGGAATCGAACCCGAGACCATTCCGTGTGCAGGCTGGGCTGCAGGGTCACATCCGTAACAAGAGTGTTTGGGTTGAAAAGGACATTGTCTGTCTTGGCTGGGTAGCCCAGTTGGTTAGAGCATTGTCCTGATACACCCAGGTTGTGGGTTCGATCCCTAGTCAGGGCACGTACAAGAATCAACCAATGAATGCATCAATAAGTGGAACAACAAATCAATGTTTCTCTCGCTCTCTTTCTCTCCCCTCTCCAAATATATATATATATATATATATATATATATATATATATATATATATATATATATTGACTGCAGAGAGGAAGGAAGAGGGAGAGAGAGATAGAAACAACAATGATGAGAGAGAATCATGGATCGGCTGCCTCTTGCATGCTCCCTACCGGGGATCAAGCCCGCAACCCGGGCCTGTGCCCTAACCGGGAATTGAACCATGACCATACTGGCCGGGCAATGCATCGATTTTTTAAAAAAAAGAAAATTGTCCTTATGACTTAGAGGTTGTTGGAATCACCTAGTAAAACCCCAAGAGACGTGATAGATGCATCGCAAACGACTCTTCACGCCCCCATGGCGTTTCTTGAATCTGCCAGCATCCTGCCTACGGACATCCTTTTCTTCTGAGAGATTTGCTTCTCCTCACAGCTCTTTCCAATTTCCGTGGCAACGTCTTTGATTTATTAGCCCTCTGGCTTTGCGAGGGGAGCATTGAGTCCTGCCAGTTAGCATGATGTCAAAGCCATGCCAAGCGGATGCTTGACTGCGTGTTGACACATCCCATCTGCCAACACTCTTCTTTTTTTAAAGTATGTTTTTATTAATTTAGAGAGGAAGGGGGAGAGAGAGAGAGAGAGAGAGAGAGAGAGAGAAACATGGATCGACTGCCTCCTGCACACCCCCTACTGGGGATTGAGCCTGCAACCCAGGCATGTGCCCTGACTGGGAATAGAACCCAGGACCTTTCAGTTTGCAGGCTGACGCTCTAGCCACTGAGACAAACCAGTCAGGGCATATGGATGGATGGATGGATGGATGGATGGATGGATGGATGGATGGATGGATGAATGGGTGGATGGATGGATGGATGGATGGATTGATGGATGGCTCAGAGGGTGGATGGATGGATGGATGGATGGATGGATGGATGGATGGATGGATGGATGGATGAATGGGTGGATGGATGGATAGATGGATAAATGAGTGGATGGGTGGATGGATGGATGGATGGCTCGGAGGATGGATGGATGGATGGATGGATGGATGGATGGATGGATGGATGGATGAATGGGTGGATGGATGGATAGATGGATAAATGAGTGGATGGGTGGATGGATGGATGGATGGATGGATGGATGGATGGATGGATGGATGGCTCGGAGGATGGATGGATGGATGGATGGATGGATGGATGGATGGATGGATGGATAGATGGATGGATGGATGGATGGATGGATGGATGGATGGAAGGATGGATGGAAGGAAGGATGGATGGATGGATGGATGGATGGATGGATGGATGGATGGATGGATGGATGGATAAATGAATGGATGGGTGGGTGGGTGGGTGGGTGGGTGGGTGGATAGATGGATGGATGGATAAATGGATGGATAAATGAATGGATGTGTGGGTGGGTGGGTGGATGGATGGATGGATGGATAAATGGATGGACGGATGGATGGATGGATGGATGGATGGATGGATGGATGGATGGATGAATGGATGGATAAATGGATGGAAGGACAATGGCCCTGGATCTTGGCCCCATTCCAAATCTTCTGTAGGATCAGCCCCTGCTCAGACTTGGAAGTGCCCTGCGTGTTGAGGCTGGTCATCCCCACCCCCTTTCTGAAGCAGCCTGTCGTTTATGTTTTGGGGAGAAGAGGAGGTGACATTGGGTGGGACGAGGACCAGGAACCAGCTGCACATGTGGGGACTCGTATGGTTGGAAATTGCAGGCACTGAGCCTTCTACACAGACAAAAGGCAAGCCAGGGAGAGGGAGCTGACATCTGAGTGTTTACAGGACATGTCTGTGGGCCTGTCTCTTGAGGTAAGTATTTCAGTTCAGGCACATTTTTCACAATTAGTGACAGCATGTGTGGGCAGAGAGCGGAGTCACTGTGAGAAGTCGGCATGGTATTCTTGCATTGTAAATCCTTAATGAGTGTCTACATGCACATATAGAAAAAGAGAGAGAGTTAGAGAAATAGAGAGAGAGACCACTTTTGCAGGGAGGGATGGGGGAGAAACAGGGGAAGAGAGAGACAGGGGGAGAAAGAGAGAAAGAGAGAGAGAGAACTTCCCAGATAAGAGAGAGTCCTTAATAACTGAAGAAACCAAAATAGGATAATGTGTGGCTTTCTCCCATGTCCTCCTGTGTTCTAAGCAGAGAAATTTAGATGTGGGAAGGCTGAGGACTCTTCAATGATTTCAAGAGACACATTGATTGGTTGCCTCCTTCACATGCCCCAACTGGGGCTGGAGATAGAACCTGGACTTTTAGACTTGACAAAATTTAGTTTTGTTCCATAGTTTAGCTTACATTGGAAAATAGAATAGAATAGAATAGAATAGAATAGAATAGAATAGAATAGAATAGAATAGAATAGAATAGAATAGAATAAGAGAGGAAGGGAGAGAAGGGTGGGTAGATAGGATGGATGGATGCATGCATGAATGGATGGATAGTTGGATGGATGGATGGATGGTGGATGGTTGGAGAGATGGATGGGTGGATGGATGCACATATTCTGAATGGATGGATTGCATGGGTCATGAATGGATGGATGGATTTGAAAGTATGCAATGTCATTCAAAGAGGGAAGACTTTCTTGCCCCAATCAAACCAAGTTGTTGGTTTTTTTTGCCCCAGAAATGGCAATTCCGTGAATAGGATGGTAGGGTTTGCTTTCCTGGGCATGTGGCTACATTCTGGTCCTCTAGTTTGCACACATTTGAAAGAGGGGTAAGATTCTGACTCCTTGGTGATGCTTAGCATCCATCACCTAGCTAGGATGACCTGCTACAGAACAGTCTTAACAAGCATTTTTGGATCCTGTTGTGTGGTGTCATCTGGAACCTGCCTACAAGGAGAGAGACAGCATGCTCTCTTGGGAAATTCAGAGTGACTGGTCCCAGGTAGGGTCCCTAGGCTTAGCCTGAGTTCAGGGCCATCTTCTGCCCCCTTGCCAGTCCCCAGTCCCGCCCTGCTGCCTCCACCACCCGGTTCCCATTGGCCAGGCAATCGATCTGAGCCTGTGGACTGGGGGAGGGACCAAGGGGTCAGTGTTCCACCCTCTCGCCAGTCCCCAGTCCAGCCCCACCGCCACCCACCCCAGTTCCCGTGGTTCCCCGTTGTCCATCCAGCCATCGGAGCTTGTGGGATGGAGGGGAGGGACCGAGAGTTGGTCAACACACCACCTAGCGACTGGTCGATTGGTTATTCTGGTCATTATGCCATTACATTGCTGGCCTCTGATTAAACAGGATATATTTTTATTTATTTCAGAGAGGAAGGGACAGGGACAGGAAGATAGAAACGTCAACGATGAGAGAAAATCATGGATCGGCTGCCTCCTGCACACCCCCTACTGGGGATGGAGCCAGCAACCCAGGCATGTGCCCTTGACCGGGAATCCAATCCGGGACACCCTTCAGTCCACAGGCCAATGCTGTATCCACTGAGCCAAATCAGCCAGGGCCAGGCTGGTTTCAATGGTTGGAATTTTATTGCCCTAATTTGGACGAAGTCACAAAGCTTTTATGGGAGGCTAATAAATTTTCACTGAGCCACATCCACCACATGCTTAGGGTTAGGGTAATGAGGTCTTTAAATCTAAGTCCTCGGTATACCTCCTCTATGCGTGGCCCCAAGTCTTCCGCATGCTCTTTGTACCAATTAGGGTTTGATTTTAGCACTTACATCTCCAGCTTCCTCATGTTTGTATCTTAATTCATATCTATAAATACTTCTTTTTTTTTTTTCTGGGACCAGCACAGCTAGAGAGCGGACAGGAGTCCTGAGTAGGGGCAACGGGGGATTGAGAAAATGAAAGAGGCAGACACAAAGACAGTAGGGAAAGCTGGGACAGGGTGGGATAGTTGCCCTCTGATGGAGAGACAGGGACCCAGAGCTGATACCACAAATTTATTTTATACAGTAAGATACCAGGAAGTTTTACTAAAGTTTAAGATAAAGAGCCCTAACTGGTTTGGCTCAGTGGGTAGAGCATTGGTCTGCGGACTCAAGGGTCCCAGGTTCGATTCGGGTCAAGGGCATGTACCTTGGTTGTGGGCACATACCCAGTAGGGGGCGTGCAGGAGGCAGCTGATTGATGTTTCTCTCTCATCAATGTTTCTAACTCTCTATCCCTCTCCCTCCCTCTCTGTAAAAAATCAATAAAATATTTTGAAAACAAGATAAAGAAAATATGTGTATTCTTGTGGCTTCTTTGTAATCGTCACTTCTTGGGGGGCCCGGATAATCGTGTTTGTTCCTGGTACCTGGCTGAATTTAAATAATGAAAACCACACCTTGGCGCCTGAGCTAAAGGTCAGACTGACAACACTCCTGCCTCTGGCAATGTATGTTTCCAGGGCATGGCTCTGCGAGGTGCCACTGAATTCAGATGACAATCAGCTTCAGGGCCTTTCTCAGGTGCTCTCTACACATATCCAAAAGTCAAAAAATGTCAAACTTGCCTGGCCGGCGTGGCTCAATGGTTGAGCGATGACCTGTGAACCAGGAGGTAATGGCTTGATTCCCAGTCAAAGGCAAATGCCCGGGTTGTGGGCTTGATCCCCAGTAGGGGGCGTGCAGGAGGCAGCCAATCCATGATTCTCTCCCATCATGGATGTTTCTGTCTCTCTCTCCTTCTCCCTTTCTCTTGGAAATCAATAAAAATATATTTTTTTAAAAAAAGCAATTCATGGCAAGGTTGCCTACCTTCAGAATGCTACAGCTAAGAATAAAAAAGGAATTTCAAATGGAAACCAACAAATAAGCCTCTGGCATGGTCCTTCATCTGGCATTTTAACAGAAAACCCAATAAAAATGGCACTCTGTCAAGCAAGCTGAACCTGGGGCTGCTTATGAACACGAGACAGTGTCAGGGGAGAGAAAAAAGTTTGCAAGGACCTAAACACAGCCCAGCTGGTGAGGCTCAGTGGTAGATCACCGATCCTATAAACCAAGAGGTCAACGATTCCAAGTAACATTTTTCTTGCATTTCCTTTCAAGCCGTGTGGAACTCATTACTCTTGTTCTCCACGGAGCCCTGTGGTTCTTGGAGAGGATGATATATCTGGAAATGATACATGAACCTAAAAATCTGATAGAGGACCTGAATTAATCTGAAAAGTAACCCTGTTATTTTAAATATTAGAACACACACGGTTATGTGAAGAGGGGGTGAAGTTTTTCTTAAGTTTCCTTTGCAAGGCCTTTGCGGAGCGATGGGGGAGGTGACTCAGCTGTGAATCCAGCAAGCAGAACCCAGACGCAGGGTCAGGCCAACCTGACCCACCAGGACTCAAAACATCATCTCGCCCACATCATCTCGCCCACGTCATCTCACCCACACCATCTCACCCACACCATCTCACCCACACCATCTCACCCACACCATCTCACCTACATCATCTCACCCACATCATCTCACCCACATCATCTCACCCACACCATCTCGTCCACATCATCTCGTCCACATCATCTCACCCACATCATCTCGTCCAAATCATCTCACCACATAATCTCACCCACATCATCTCATCCACACCATCTCACCCACACCATCTCACCCACATCATCCAATCCACATCATCCAGTTAACATCATCTCGTCCACATCATCTCACCCACATCATCTCACCCACATCATGTCGCCCACATCATCTCATCCACCTCATCTCATCCACATCATCTCACCCACATCATCTCGTCCACATCATCTCACCCACATCATCTCGTCCACATCATCTCACCCACATCATCTCATCCACATCATCTCACCCACATCATGTCGCCCACATCATCTCATCCACCTCATCTCATCCACATCATCTCACCCACATCATCTCACCCACATCATCTCATCCACATCATCTCATTCATGTCATCTCATCTATATCATCTCATCGTCTAAGGACGAAGGACAATAGTTGACGTCCATGGACCCCCAGGGCTACACGTAGCACCCCAGCCCCATCCCCTTTATGACCCTGTGCCCCCGGCACCTTGCCGGGAGACAGGATTTGATGCTTGTAACCACCCTCTCTTCTTGGTGGGCTGGCCTTCTCAATAAACCCCTGATAGGATCTAACCCTGCCTTCGTGATTGGACACAGCCACAGGTGGCCCACATGGGAGGGGAGGTTCCTGGTAACAGAAACCAAAAGCCTGGCAGTGGGAGGTGGGTTGATGTTCGAGAAAGTGAACCCATAAAGCCTTGAGAAGGAAAGATTTTTCAGAAGAGAAGGTGGTTTGGGAAGATTTCTCGTATGTTCTACGGAAATGCCCTATCCTGTTGGTTTGGTCTCACCTATATCCCATGAGTGAATTTTTTTAAAAATAAATCTTTATTGTTGAGAGATTACATTCCTCCTCCCCACCACCACCACCACCTCACATTGCCCTTCCCACCCACCCCAAGGCTTCACCGCCCTATTGTCTGTGTTCACGGATGATGCATTGATGCATACACGTTGGTTGTTTGATCTCTTCCCCACCCACCCACCCACCCTCCCCTGCCTTCCCTCTGAGATTCAAGAGTCTGTTCGATGCTTCTATGTCTCTGGATCTATTTTTGTTCATCCGTTTATGTTGTGGATGAGATTCCACACAGGAGTGAGATCATGGGATACGTGTCTTTCTCCAACTGACTTATTCTGCTCAGCGTCATGCTCTCCGGGGCCCTCCGTGCTGTTGCGTACGGTAAGAGTTCTTTCTTTTTTATAGCTGCGTCGTATTCCATGGTGTAGATGTACACTTATGAGTGATCTTTGTTATTCACTTCTGTGGCTTGGATGTGCTTATGGAAGTTGGTTGTTTATTGTGGTAATTTTTTTTTTTTTAAGTGGACTCTCTGGCCCGACCGGTGAGGCTCAGTGGTTGAGTGTCAACCTATGAACCGAGAGGTCATGGTTTGATTCCTGGTCAGGGCACATGTCCGAGTCGTGGGCAGTCGTGGGCTCAATCCCCAGTAGGGGATCTGATCGATATTTCTCCTCTCTCTCTCTCTCTCTCTCTCTCTCTCTCTCTCTCTCTCTCTCTCTCTCTCTCTCTCTCTCTCTCCCTCTCCCTTCCTCTCTCTCTGAAAATCCATAAAAACAACCGTAGCTAGTTTGGCTCAGTGGATAGAACTTCAGCTTGCAGACTGAAGGGCCCCAGGTTGAATTCCAGATGAGGGCACATGCCCGGGTTTCAGGCTAGATCCCCAGTAAAGGGTGAGCAGGAGGCAACTGATCAATGATTTTCATCATTGATGTTTCTCTCTCTCTCTCTCTCTCTCTCCCCCTCTCCCTTCCACTTTGAAATCAATAAAAATATGTTAAAAAAAATCAAAATCAAGAAAAACATATTTTAAAAAGTGTGACTAAAAAGAAACAAATAGAGACACAGCTACCAACAATTTATAAATGTTTGTATCTCAAAAAAAAAAAAAAAGAAAGGAAGGAAGGAAGAAAGAAAATGCAGTTGTATAAACAGATTTGAAGGAAAAATGAGGACCGTTAACAAAACAAAAAAAAGGCGTTGGTGTGTTTAGGACAAATATTAGTGCCTTGTCATGCATTCGCTGTTATTTACGACGTGCTAATGCTTTATTATGTAAATGACCTTTATTACTCAAAAAACAAATTCTAAGCAGGGCCACAGAAATGTGGGAACAAGCTAATAAATAAAACTCCCTCGCCCCATGGCACAGCATGCCGTTTGGCTGTTAACGCAACAACAGGGAAGACAGAAAACACATTAAGTTAACGAATGAGGAGCTGTCACCATGATAACCATCCTGGGGCCTCAAGTGTGAAGCAATGGGACGGTCGTAGGCCAGCCTGCGGCGGGTAGAAATTGCAAGTCCTTTCGGGAGAGCATTTTCCAAATGTTTGGCAAAACCCTCCCCCTGTAGCAATTGTGCATCTTAGAATTTCAGAGATTGATGGGAGATCCTTTGCAGGGATGGCCAAAAAAAAAAAAAAAAAAATCGATGTTGGACGAGATAGGAGCAAACGTTGTATAGCATGACCATATAATAGGGGAAACCTATATAATAAAGAGGTAATATGCACATTAACCCTCACGCCCTCACAAGATGGCTGCCTACAACCAGGCTGGCAGGGGGGTTAGTGAGGAATGACCAAATGACTGAGCAAGCAGGCTGCGTGGGGCGACCAGGCCGACGGGGGGTGGGGGGGGCTGTGAGGGACGACCAGACCGGCAGGGGGGGCAGTTGGGGGTGATTAGGCTGGCAGGGGGTGGGTAGTGAGGGGCGACTAGGCCAGCAAGGGGGGCAGTTGGGGGCAACCAGGCAGGCAGGCAGGTGAGTGGTTAGGAGCCAGTGGTCCAGGATTGTGACAGGGATGTCTGACTGCTGGTTTAGGCCCCATCCCCAGGGATCGGGCCTAAATTGGCAGTCGGACATCCCCTAAGGGGTCCCAGATTGGAGAGGGTGCAGGCTGGGCTGAGGGGCCCCCCCCCACCCCCATACATGAATTTCGTGCACCGGGCCTCTAGTCTATATATATAAAAGGCTAATATGCTAAATGTCCTACTATTCAACCGGTAGCTATGACATGCACTGACCACCAGGGGGCAGACGCTTAACACATAAGCAGGGAAACATGGAAACATGGAACAGACGGATGAATCTCAGAGGGAAGAGGGTGGGGGGGGGGAGGGCGGGGAGAGATTAATGAAAGATTTTATATGCAAACTAGAGGCCCGGTGCATGGTGGGGGTCCCTCGGCCGGTGGGGATCGGGCTGAATCCACGCACTGGGCCTCCAACATCTCCCAAGGGATCCCGGATTGCAAGAGGGTGCAGGCCAGGCCAAGGGACCCCACTGGTGCACGAATCCATGCACTGGGCCTCCAGTGGATCTGAGAACATTGTTTGTTTGTTTTTAATGTTCATTTGTTTACTTTTTAAAATCCTCACCCAAGGCTATTTTTTTCCATTGATTTTTAGCGAGAGTGGAAGGGACGGGGGAGAGACAGAGAGAGAGAGACACGTCGATGGGTTGCCTCCTGCACACGCCGTGACCAAGGCCCAGGCTGGGGAGGAGCCTGCAATCGAGGTACGTGCCCTTGACCGGAATCGAACCCGGGACCCTTCAGTCTGCAGGCCGACACGCTATCCACTGAGCCAAGCAGTCTAGGGCTTTTAAAAAATATTTTTATTGATTTCAGAGAGAATGGGAGAGGGAGAGGGAGAGAGAGAAACATCCATGAGGAGAGAGAATCATGGATCGGCTTCCTCCTGCACGCCCCCTTACTGGGGTCTAGCCCTGGCCGGTATGGCTCCGTGGATAGAGCATCATCCTGCAGACCAAAGGGTCCCGGGTTCGATTCCAGTCAAGGGTATGGACCTCGGTGGCAGGCTCCTCCCCGGCCCGGGCCCTGGTCGGGCTGGCGCAGGAGACAACCCATCGATGTGTCTCTCTCTCCCATCCATGTTTCTCTCTGTCTCTCCCTCTCTCTCTCTCTAAAAATCCATGGAAAAATGGCACAGTACGAGCTTCATGCCTGAAAACATTAGAAACTTGGTCTTTCTCTCCCAAAAGGATCCTGATTTGCCTTTTTTTTTCTTTTTTTTTTTGACCAATTTCTCCTCTGGGTGGGTGGCCCTTGGTGCCCTTTTTCCGTTTCTGCCGAAAGAATGTCAGCACGATTTCCCCATCCGTTTTAAAACTCGCAAAATGCAGCATTTTCCGTAGGTGGTTATTATTATGGTTATTGCCGTTTATTTAATTAAAATTCTTTGTTTCAAACCCTGGCTTGCCCGAGGCCTCCTTTTGCAGGATCAGCAATGATTCCCGAGTCGTCCCGAAATAGGTCTTGACATGTTTCCCTTTAGCTGTTTATTGAAAACGGTTCAGCCTCCTACCAGCCTCCAGAAAGAACAGGAGAGAAAAGGCTTTTGACACATAATTTGTTTGAACAGTCGGTCCGAGCCAAGTCTCTCCGATGGCTGTACACGCCAATGCCAGGAAAAATGAATCACTGAATGATGCGGACAAATTTCACCAAAGCTTAGAAAACGTAAAATAGTAAAACGGGACCACATGAATCTCTTAGGTGTTCTGGTGCTGTTGCTGTTGTTTTAATTATTATTATTTTGTTCCTTTTAATTTATAAAATTTATCTTAAAATGTTTAAAAAATATATATATATGTGTATATATATATATATATATATATATTTTTTTTTTTTTTTTTCAGAGAGGAAGGGAGAAGGAGAGAGAGCGAGAAACGTCAATGATGAGAGAGAATCATGGACCGGTTGCCTCCTGCACGCCCCACCCTTTGGATGGAGCCTGCAACCCGGGCATGTGCCCTTGGCCGGGAATCAAACCCTGGACCCTTAAGTCTGCAGGCTGATGCTCTATCCATTGAACCAAACCAACCACAGCTAAAACTTTTTAAAATTTTTTTCCAGATATATATTTTTATTAATTTTAGAAAGAAAGGGAGAGAGAAAGAAAAAAAAACATCAATGATGAGAGAGAATCATGGATCAGCTGCCTCCTGCACACTCCCTCCTGGGGATGGAGCCCGAAATCCAGGCATATGCCCTTGAGCGGGAATCGAACCCTGACCTCCTGGTTCATAGGTGGAAGATGCTCAACCACTGAGCCACACCAGCCGGGCTAATGTTTTAAAAATTTTTCAACTGCAGACGACATTACATATTATTTTATACTAGATGCCCAATGCACGGATTCGTGCACTGGTGGGGTCCCTCGGCCTGGCCTGTGGGATCCGGCTGAAAACAGCTAACATCTCCTGAGGGGTCCCGGATTGCGAGAGGGCGCAGGCCAGGCTGAGGGACCCCACCAGTGCACGATCGGGGCCGGGGAGGGATGCGGGAGGTTGGCCAACTGGAGAGGGACCGTGGGGGGGGGGGGGGCGGCTCTGAGGTGTGTCCAACCCATCTCACTCAGTCCCGATCAGCCGGACCCCAGCAGCAAGCTAACCTAGTTGGCCTGAGCGTCTGCCCCCTAGTGGTCAGTGCACGTCATAGCGACTGGTCCACTGTCTGCCCCCTGGTGGTCAGTGTATGTCATAGTGAGCGATTGAAGGGCCTTAGCATACCATTAACATATTACCTTTTGATTGGTTGAACGGCCAACTGGTCTACCGGACACTTAGCATATTGGGCTTTTATTATATACGATTTCTGACTCTATTCCCTGTGCTGTACTTTGCATCCCGTGACTGCTCTGTCACTGCCCATCTATACGTCTCAATCCCTTCACCTTTTTCACCCAATTCCACCAACCCCCTTCCCATCCGGCCACCACCATTCTGTTCTCTGCATCTACGAGTCTGTTTCCGTTTCATTTGCTTCTTTACTTTGTCCTTTAGATCCCACATCTACGTAAAATCACAGGGTGCTGGTCTTTCTCTGGCTGTCTTATGTCCCTTAGCATCACGCCCTCCAGGTCCATCCATGCTGTCGCAAATGGTAAGAGCTCCTTCTTTTCTAGGACCGAGTAGCTATTCCATTCGATGTCTGGACCACATCTTCATCCACTCCTCTCTAAGCGGGCACTTGGGTTAGTTCTGTATCTTGGTTATCTTCTCTCTGTCTATATAAAAACCTAAGCCGTAGGCTGACCGGCTGGTAGCCCTGATGCGCACTGACCACCAGGGGGCAGACGCTCAACGCATAGGCATGGAAACATGGAACAGACCCATGAATCTCAGAGGGAAGGGGGGAGGGAGGAGGGCGGAAAATGATTAACCAAAGATCTTCTTTGCAGACTAGAGGCCTGGTGCACGGATTCATGCACTGGTGGGGTCCCTCGGCCTGGTCTGTGGGGATTGGGCTGAAACTGGCTCTCCGACATCCCCCGAGGGGTCCCAGATTGCAAGAGGGTGCAGGCCAGGCCGAGGGACCCCAACTGGTGCACGAATCCGTGCACCGGGCCTCTAGTATATATAAAAGGCTAAGTGACCATCCGTCCGTCCAACCAACCAACCGACCGACCAGCCAGTACATATGAACCAGGAAGTCAGGGTTCGATTCCCGGTCAGGGCACATGCCCAGGTTGAGAGCTTGGGGCATGCAGGAGGCAGCTGATCAATGATTCTTTCTCATGATTGATGTTTCTCTCTCTCTCTCCCTCTCTCTCTCTCTCTCTCTTCCTCTCTGAAATCAATAAAAATCTATTTTTTTTTTTAAATCAAGTCTTAAAGGGAGTCTCCCAGTTTGAGTTTTCTTTGGCAACAAGGACCTGGAACACTCACAGACAAATTGACTGCAAGCGAGGGATTTTGCTTGCGCACACAGATTTAGGAGCACACGTACCAGATGTGACAAGTTGGCCATTGTGGAGGGGGTGGAAATACTACCGTTTAGTTAACGTATGCTTAACAAAGGGTAAGAGGACCCTATGGGATTCCCATTAATGGTCTCAGAAAGCACGCAGGTCCCTATTCTGAGCTCACGGGTTTCTTTTTTAATAAAAAGAATATATATATATATATATATATATATATATATATATATATATATAAATAAAAATATATATATATTGCTTTTATACAGAGAGGAAGGGAGAGGGATAGAGAGTTAGAAACCTTGATGAGAGAGAAACATCGATAAGCTGCCTCCTGCACACCCCCTCCCCCGGGGATGTGCCCGCAAGCAAGGTCCATGCCCCTGACCAGAATTGAAGCCGGGACCCTTCAGTCTGCAGGCCGAGGCTCCATCCAGTGAGCCAGACTGGTCAGGGCTGAGCTCACAGGTTTCAACGCTCCTTTCCTGTGACCCCATCACAAATTGCTGACGTACTTCTCATCTGCCAGAAAAACATTTTTTTAAAGTATGTTTTTATTGATTTTTATTTCCAAAATCCGTATGCCCACTTTTTTTTTAATACAGCAGTACGTTGAGTTATAATTTTGTATCCATAGCAAAAGAGAGAGAGAAACATCCATGAGGAGAGAGAATCATGGGTAGGCTGCCTCCTGCACGCCCCCCGACTGGGGATTGAGCCCACAACTCGAGCATGTGCCCTGACCGGGAATCGAATCCTGACCTCCTGGTTCATAGGTCGGCGCTCAACCACTGAGCCACACCAGCATGACTCCTTGTAATGTTATGGTTGCTGGGGATGCAGTTCCTCTCTCCTACTGTCTCTTCCTGCCTGACCATCCACCATCCATCCACCATCCATCCATCCATCCATCCATCCATCCATCCATCCATCCATTCCTCCATCCATCCATCCATCCAACCACCATCCATTTATCCATCCAAAAACCATTTTCTTTCCTTCCTTCCTTCCTTCCTTCCTTCCTTCCTTCCTTCCTTCCTTCCTTCCATTCATACAACCATCCTTCTATCTACGTATCGTCTGCAACACTGCTTCCCAACTAGGAGTGATTCTGTACCCTCCCCCCCCCCCCAAAAGGGAGACACATGACAATATCAGCAGTCACTTTTCCTTGTCAACCCTAAAGTGGAGGGTGCTGCTGGCATGTAGTAGGTGTATATGACCTAAGGATGCTGCTCAATGCCCTACAGGGCACAGGGTGCCCCATATCTGAGAGTCACAGACCCAGATGTCAGTAGGGTGAGGTTGAGAAACCCTGATCTATCATGAGACTCTATCATCTATCATCTATCTACCATCTACCTATCTATCTATCTATCATCATCTTTTGTCTATATGTTCATCATTTCTTCCAGCCATCCATCCATACTTCCATCCATTCATTCTCCCACCCACCCACCCATCCACCCTTTCCTCCATTCATCCATCCTTCTTTCCATCCATCCATCCTTCCCTCCATTCATCCAACCTTCTCTCCATCTATCCGTCCATCCATCCACACATCCATCCATTTATGCATCCATTCATCCATCCACCCATCCTCCCCTCCATTCATCCATCCTTCTCTCCATCCATCCATCCTTGCATCCATCCACCCATCCTTCTCTTCATCCATCCATCCATCCATCCACCTACCCACACACCCATCCATCCATCCATCCATCCATGCATTCATTCATTCATCCATCCACCCATCCTCCCCTCCATTCATCCATCCTTCTCTCCATCCATCCATCCATCCATCCATCCATCCATCCATCCATCCACCTACCCACACATCCATCCATCCACCTACCCACACATCCATCCATCCACCTACCCACACATCCATCCATCCATCCATTTATGCATCCATTCATCCATCCATCCATCCACCCATCCTTCTCTTCATCCATCCATCCATCCATCCATCCATTCATCCACCCACCCACCCACACATCCATCCATCCACCCATCTACCCATCCATACTTCTATCTACTTATCATCTATGGCATTGCTTCTCAACTAACAGTGATTCTGCATGCAACGCCCCCCCCAAGGGGGTACATGTGACAATATCCACAGCCACTTTTGCTTGTGAAACCTAGAGTAGAGGGTGATGCTGGCACCTAGTAGGTATATATACCCTAAGGATGCTGCTCAGTGCCCGGGACCGTCCTCACCACAGCGAACAATGCAGTCCCAAACGTCACTGTGCTCCTGTTGAGAAACCCCGTACGAGCTGAAGGGCTGGTATATGGAGCGTGAATTCCAAGCAGGACATATTTCTTAGACATTTGGGTATTCCCAGTGCCCGTCCCGGAACCTGACACACAGCGAGGGCTGTCCACGAGATATCTTTCCACGGTCCGATTCCCGGTCAGGGCCCGTGCCCGGAGTGGTGGGTTCGATCCCCAGGGTCGGGTGTGCAGGAGGCAACCGATGGATGATCCTCTCCCATCACTGATGTGTCCATCTCTCTCTCTCTCTCTCCCTCTCCCTTCCTCTCTCTGAAATCAATACAACTACTGAACCAGAGGAAAAAAAAGAAAATACCAATGTCCTCATTGCCTGGTGATTTTGAAAAGATCATTTTATTAGCCAAATGTACATTGTCTAGACCTTAAAATTTAAAAAAAAAAAAAAACGACACAGTAAGACAAGCATGGAAATATGGGGGCGTGTTATTTTCTGCGGGCGCACACTCCCCGGAGAGAGAAATGTGTTTCCGGGTGGTTTCTTTTTTCTTTTTTCTGAGTCTCTGGGTTTATTCTGTAGGGGTTCTGTGTTAGCTCCCTCCTTCCTTCCTCTCTCCCACACCCCCACTGCAGGTCTTAAGATAAACTTCATAAAGTCAGAAATCCAATATCCCCTCTTTCCCCATGGTAGGGCTCCCTGGAACTGAAACATAATCAGGGTGTCTGAATGGGAAGGAAGTCGGGAGGAGGGGCGGCGGGGGGGGGGGGGGGGCAGAATTTTCTTAATTGCATTTCCACGCCTGCTCCAATGTCTCCGAGCCTCGTAAAGACCAATAACTTATTCTTTTTAATGAGACAGAAAGGGTTTTGTTCTCCTTCCAGCCTCATCGTCGAATTAGAAAGAAAAAAAAAAAAATATATATATATATATATATATTTATATAAAAAGTGAGTTCGGGGGTGGGGGGAGAGTTCTTTCATATATAAAATGGTAACTGTATGGTAGGAAAGTTGTACATTGAAAAAAAATCGTTTTGCCTGGCTGGTGTGGCTCAGTGGTTGAGCGTTGTCCTAGGAACCAGGAGATCACGGTTGGATTCCCGGTCAAGGGCACATGCCCGGATTGCGGGGTCGATCCCACAGTAGGGGGCATGCAGGAGGCAGCCGATCCATGATTCTCTCTCATCATGGATGTTTCTCTCTCTCTCTCTCCCTTCCTCTCCAAAATCAATATATTAAAACACACACACACACACACACACACACTTTTTTTTTTAATCATTCTGGTTCCAAGCCCTTTTTGGCCAAACTGGAGTTTGGAAGTGACAGACGTCCTAAACTGAAAGACGGGTACGGATACAGATTCTAGAACGTTCTATCATAAAACTGTAAGTGGTTTCACCAGGGGGAGATAATTCGGCACTCGTCCTATCCGCGGTTCATTTTCAGTGAATGCTCCTCAAACGTCCTACAGACACACATTGAGGTTTCCGAGAGGCATCGGCCACACGGAAACCCCCATCTTCACCCACGGGCCCCGTGAAAATAACGGGATGACGGTGGATCCCCACTCTCCCATTCTTTTTTCTTCTTCTTTTTTTTTAAATATATTTTTATTGACTTGAGAGAGAGAGGAAGGGAGGAGGAGAGAGGAGAGATAAACATCAACGATGAGAGAGAACCATGGACCGGCCGCCTCCTGCCCTGCTCCCTCCTGGGGGATGGGAGCCCGCCACCCGGGCATGTGCCCTTGACCAGGGAATCGACCCGGGGACCCCTTCTGTCCACCAGGCCCACGCCCACGCCCTATCCACGGAGCCACGCCAGCTCGGGGGCGGAGGCCGTGTCCCGTCTCAATAGACGTGGATGTACGTCGTCTTGGAGTCCGTGCCCAGGATGTTCTTGGCCGTGCACTTGTAGAAACCGGCGTCCCTCTGGGTGGCCTGCTGGATGGTGAGGGAGCCCTGCGGGTGAAGGAACCTGTGTCCATACAGGCGCGCCTGCGTCCCCGCCGTCAGGTGGGATTTGTCGGGGAGCTCCCAGGTGATCTGGGCTTTGGGGAGCCCCATGGCCATGCAGTTCATCTTCACGGTGTTGCCCGGACGGGTGTAGATGACCGGCGTGGGCTCGCTGGTGATCCGAGGTGGGTAGGCTATGACGATGACGGGGAAGCTGACCACGGAAGCCCCGTACTCGCTGTCTGTCTTGCACGCGTAAGTCCCCCTGTCGAAGACGGACGCCTCCCGCACCGTGAGGGTGCCGTTATCCCAGAGGGAGATGCGCCCCCGCGTTTGGATTCCCTGCAGGGACGCCCCATTGGGCAGCGTCCAGGAGAAGCGGGCCTGGCGACCCCCGTGACGGGTCCCCGGGGGGACACAGTGGAGCTGTAAGGTCTCCCCGTTGATGATGCTCACCAGGTTGCGGTACTGCTTCTTGGCGTCGGGCTTGAGGCCCACCTTGAGGGACACCAGCCTCTCCGCGTGGCCCGCCGCGTTGCCCGCCACGCAGCGGTAGGCGCCCGCGTCCCCCGACGACAGGCCGCTGATGTGCAGCCTCCCGTCTCCTTTGTGGAAGAACCTCTGCAGCTGTTGGCCGCCGGGGAGCTCTGTCCCGTTGGGCAGGACCCACACCAGCGTGGGCGCCGGGGTGCCCGAGGCCGAGCAGTTGAGACTGATGGTGTGGCCGGCCATGGCGGTGATCTTCTCGTTGACCGGGTCGTGGAACCGCGGCTTCTCCAGGGCCTCCGAGACGGTCAGCTGCACCATCATCTTGGCCTCCCCGCCTTCGTTGCGCCCGATGCACGTCAGCTGGACCGAGTCGCTCTTTCTCAGGCTCTTGATGTCCAGCGTGCCGTTACGATGGATGGTCACCCGGTTGCCAAAATAAGGGGCGGGCAGGATCACCCCCTCGGGGAAGGCCCATAAGACTTTGGGGGTGGGGATGCCTTGGGCGTGGCAGTCGATGAGTTTCCGGCTCCCTGCGGGGGCAACCTCCCGCACCGTGGTCAGGGCGTCGGGGTTCCCGTTAATCGTGGGGGCCTGGACGTGGACTTGAATCCACACCCCTTTGCGGTCCTCCCCGGCGCTGTTGCGCGCGACGCACGTGTAGTTGCCGCTGTCGGCGCGCTGGGCCTTCTGGATGAGAAGGGTGCCGTCTTGGTAAATCTGGTACTTGTCGGAGGAGCTGGGGATGAGCTTGTTGGTGGGGGACAGCCAGGTCACCTTGGGCGGGGGCTCCCCTTTGGCCTCGCAGGCCACGGTCACCACGTCGCCGTAGGGCACCTGGACCGCGGAGTAGGTCTTGTTCCGGATGGCGGGGGGCGCGGTCATGACCTTGACGCGCACGGTCATCTCGTCCTTGCCCACCTGGTTCTCGGCCACGCAGGTGTAGTCCCCTTCCTCCCGGAGGCCCACCTCGTTGAAGTAGAGGGTCCCGTTGTTGAAGACCACGTAGCGCTTGGCCCGCGCCCCGCTGTCGTCCGACGGCAGGAAGGGGTTGACCAGGCTCCCGTCGGGGAGACTCCAGGAGATCTCGGGGTTCGGGAGGCCCGAGGCCACGCAGTCCACCCTGAGGTCCCCCCCGTACAGCACCCGGTGGTCGTTGGCTTCCTTCTGCTCGATCTTGGCCGGCCTCATCACCACGTTGACCCCCAGGACCACAAAATCGTCCCCCACCTTGTTGCGGGCCACGCACAGGTAGTCGCCCGCGTCTTGGTCGGTGACCGAGGTGACCACCAGGGTCCCGTTGGCGAACACCCGGACTCTGGGGTCCAAGCTGAGGGAGGAAGAGAAGAAAGAGGAATGAGCCGACAGGATTCCCAGAGACTGTAGGTCTCGTGGCTGTCTGGCCCTGCCTGGCGTGGCTCAGCGGTGGAGCGTTGACCTACAAACCAAGGGGTCACGGTTTCTCCTTCTTTTTTTTTTTTTTTCTCCTTTATCGATTCAGGTATTACAAACCTGTGCTTATCCCTCCCATTGCCCCACCCGCCCCCAATCCCGCCCTCACCCTCACCCCCCTGGTGTCTGCGTCCATTGGTGAGGCTCATACGCATGCATACCAGTCCTTTGGTTGATGTCTCCCTCTTACCCCCAACCCTCCCCCACCTTCCCTCTGAGGTCTGAGCCTCTGATGGATGCGTCTCTGTCTCTGGATCTGTTTATGTTCATCGGCGCATGTGGTTCAGCATAAGCCACAAATGAGTGAGATCCTGTGATAGCCATCCTTCTCTGACTGGCTTACGTCACTTAGCATACTGTGTGTGTGTGTGTGTGTGTGTGTGTGAATCCTCACCCAAAGATATTTTCCCCGTGGATCTTTCTGAGAGAGTGGAAGAGAGAGGGACAGACAGAGAGAAACATCGATGCGAGAAGAACAGATTGATTGCTTGCCTACGCCCAGTGTCCGGGCCAGAGCCCAGGCCAGGGAGGAAGGAACCTACAACCGAGGAACGTGCCCTTGACCGGAATCAAACCTGGGGACCCTTCGGTCTGCAGGCCGGCTCTCTATCCCCTGAGCCAGACCCACGTGAGGAGACGTCATGGGTTCGATTCCCGGTCAGGGGCACGTGCCCGGAGTTGCGGGCTCGATCCCCAGGAGGGGCCGTGCAGGAGGCAGCCGATCCATGATTCTCTCTCCTCCCCAGCTCCTCTCTCTGACATCAATAAAATATTTAAAAAGAAAAAAAAAAAAAAACACCCATCTGGGTCTCAGAACCATAAGCACACACACCTCTTCTTGCAAAATGTGAGCTGGTTGTTGTGACCTGGCCATGGGGACTGCGTCCGAAGGCGGAAATGATGGATTTACCGCACACGGGAACTCCCCAGGCGAGTCTGACCTCCAGGTGACCTGGCTACTGATTCAAGGACGTGAAAGGCACCTGGCCCCCGGCGTGGCTCAGCGGTTGAATTATCAACCCAGGAACCAGGAGGTCACGGTTCGATTCCCCGTCAGGGCGCGTGCCTGGGCGGTGGGCTCAGTCCCCAGTAGGGGGCGTGCAGGAGGCATCTGATTGATGATGATTCTCTCTCATCATGGATGTTTCTCTCTCTCTCTCTCTCTCTCCCTTCCTCTCTGAAATCAATAAGTAACATATATATATGTTTTTTAAAAATGTGAAATGCAGTCTGAGCTATCAGTCCTGTTAGTGTATGTATGTGCCCATTCAGGCATTTACCTGGTGGCCAGAGCAGATTTTAATTTAAAGGTGAAATCAGGTAAAATGCTACCATCGTAGAGAGAATGAATATGAGGTAGTACCCTCATAAACAGGTGAAGTTCTCCCTCGGGGGGGGAGGGGCGGGGGAGGAGAGAGAATGCTTTAGACCCTGTTTTTACTCATTTTAAATATATTTTTTATTGGTTCCAGAGAGGAAGAGAGAAGAGAGGAGAGAGAGAAACATCCATAATAAGAATCATGGACCAGCTGCCTCCTGCACGCCCCCTACTGGGGATGGAGCCCACAGCCCCGGGCATGTGCCCTGGACCGGGAATCGAACCTGGGACCCCTTTAGTCCACAGGCCGACGCTCTATCCACTGAGCCACTGACCAGCTAAGGCGAGTGGTCAGCTCTTTTAGATTAAAATGATTAAAATGTAAAATAAAATAAAATGAAACAAAACCAAGGTTCCTGGCCCCGTTCGTAATCAGAATGACATGAGCCACTGTGAGCCACGGCTGTGCCCGCACACTCCTGCCTGTTTACACGCTTCCCGTGTGTCTCCCGGGCCAGGCGCCCCTCGCTCCTAAAACACCCGTGGGTCGCTTAATTAACCCTGAACGAGGAAGATAAACAGTCAGGGGTCGTCATCGACGATTTACAGGGAGAGAGCTACGGGTAGAATGGCTCCAGGGTGGCGTTCTTTCACGGTCACTGCTGCCTCAGGCGTGCCAGTGAATGCCACCTCCACACACAGCCCCCACCGCCCTGGCTGGTTGTGGCTCCGTGGATGGAACGCGGGAAGGGTCCCGGGTTCGATTCCGGTCAAGGGCCACATGCCCGGGGTGGTGGGCTCGATCCCCAGGAGGGGGCGTGCAGGAGGCGGCCGGTCCATGATTCTCTCTCCTCATGGATGTTTTTTTCTCTCTCTCTCTCCCTTCTCTCTATGAAATCAATAAAAATATTTTATTAAAAAAAATTATACGGTTAAAACTATAAATTATTTAAATTAAAGGTACTGGCCCTGGTCAGTGTGGTTCAGTGGCTACAGAGGTTATCAGAGGTCCAGGGTGCTTTGTATTTTTTAAAATATATTTTATTAATTTTTACAGAGAGGATGGAAGAGGGATAGAGAGTTAGAAACATCGATGAGAGAGAGAAACATCCATCAGCTGCCTCCTGCACGCCCCCAAATGTGGATGTGCCCCCCACCAAGGTCCATGCCCTTGACCGGAATCGAACCCTGGACCCTTCCGTCCGCAGGCCGACGCTCTATCCACTGAGCCACACCGGTCAGGGCTGGGTGTTTGATTCTGATCAAGGGCATGTACCTGGGTTGCAGGCTCCATGCCGGAACCCTGCTGTCAGGTCATGTGGGAGGCAACCAATCCATGTGTCTCTCTCACATGGATGTTTCTCTCTCTCACCCCCTTCTCCCTCCTCTCCACGCTCTAAAAAATCAATGGGGAAAATATCCTCGGGTTGACACACGAGAGAGAGAGAGAGAGAGAGAGAGAGAGAGAGAGAGAGGGAGAGTCCTATGTGGGGCTGGCCAAACAGGCACTCTAGCTTATAAAGACCAGACATCCTTGTGTGAAAACTCATGTCCGGCCCCGCCCCCCCCTCCCCCCACGAACCAGTGCACACGTGGAGCAAGACCGGTGCGCCTTCATCCTGCCCAAGGACACCCCAAGACCTGTCCCGCGTGACGCTGTCTCCATCCGCGAAAGGAGAGGCCTGAGCAGAGCGCAATGGCACATGGACGGATGGCTCACAGGAGCGCAATGGTGGATGGATAAATGGTGCGCCAGGAGCGCAATGGCACATGGATGGATGGCTCACAAGAGCGCAATGGTGGATGGATGGATGGCTCACAGGAGCACAATGGCGGATGGATAAGTGGTGCGCTAGGAGCGCAATGGCACATGGATGGATGGCTCACAGGAGCGCAATGGTGGATGGATGGATGGCTCACAGGAGCACAATGGCCGATGGATGAATGGCTCACAGGAGCGCAATGGCCGATGGATGAATGGCTCACAGGAGCGCAATGGTGGATGGATGGATGGCTCACAGAAGCACAATGGCCGATGGATGGATGGCTCACAGGAGCACAATGGTATATGGATGGATGGCTCACAGGAGCACAATGGTACATGGATGGATGGCTCACAGGTGCGCAATGGGACATGGATGGCTCACAGGAGCGCAATGATATATGGATGGATGGCTCACAGAAGCACAATGGCCGATGGATGGATGGCTCACAGGAGCGCAATGGTGGATGGATAAGTGGTGCGCCAGGAGCGCAATGGTACATGGATGGATGGCTCACAGGAGCACAATGGTATATGGATGGATGGCTCACAGAAGCACAATGGCCGATGGATGGATGGCTCACAGGAGCACAATGGCACATGGATGGATGGCTCACAGAAGCGCAATGGCACATGGATGGCTCACAGGAGCACAATGGCCGATGGATGGATGGCTCACAGGAGTGCAATGGCACATGGATGGATGGCTCACAGGAGCACAATGGTACATGGATGGATGGCTCACAGGAGCACAATGGCCGATGGATGGATGGCTCACAGGAGCACAATGGCACATGGATGGATGGCTCACAGGAGCGCAATGGCACATGGATGGCTCACAGGAGCACAATGGCCGATGGATGGATGTCTCACAGGAGCACAATGGTGGATGGATAAGTGGTGCGCCAGGAGTGCAATGGCACATGGATGGATGGTTCACAAGAGCACAATGGTATATGGATGGATGGCTCACAGGAGTGCAATGGCACATGGATGGCTCACAGGAGCACAATGGCACATGGATGGATGGCTCACAGGAGCGCAATGGCACATGGATGGCTCACAGGAGCACAATGGCCGATGGATGGATGTCTCACAGGAGCACAATGGTGGATGGATAAGTGGTGCGCCAGGAGTGCAATGGCACATGGATGGATGGCTCACAAGAGCACAATGGTATATGGATGGATGGCTCACAGGAGCACAATGGTACATGGATGGATGTCTCACACGAGCACAATGGTATATGGATGGATGGCTCACAGGAGCGAAATGGTGGATGGATAAGTGGTGCGCCAGGAGTGCAATGGCACATGGATGGATGGCTCACAGGAGCACAATGGTACATGGATGGATGGCTCACAGGAGCGAAATGGTGGATGGATGGATGGCTCACAGGAGCACAATGGTACATGGATGGATGGCTCACAGGTGCGCAATGGTACATGGATGGATGGCTCACAGGAGCGAAATGGTGGATGGATGGATGGCTCACACGAGCACAATGGTACATGGATGGATGGCTCACACGAGCACAATGGTATATGGATGGATGTCTCACAGGAGCGAAATGGTGGATGGATGGATGGCCCGCCAGGGGTGCAATGGTGGATGGATGGCTCACAGGAGTGCAATGATGAACGGATGGATGGCGCGCCAGGAGCCAGGGGCGCACGTACGTACCTGAAGAAGGTGTCGATCATCTGCTTGGAGGGCAGCCTCCAGAGGATGCGCGGCCAGGGGTCCCCCGAGGCGCTGCAGTCCAGCCGGAGGGTCCCTCCGTAGTGCACGTCGGTCCTTTGCGGGGAGGTGCCCGTGATGCGCGCGTTGGCCGCCGCGCGCCGCACCGTCAGCGCCACCGCCCTGCGCGCCGAGCCCACCAGGTTGGCGGCCACGCACTCGTAGCGCCCGCTGTCCTTGGGCGCCAGGTTCCGGATGTAGAGGGTCCCGTTGGGGAAGACGAACAGGTTGCCGCGGAGGAACTGCGAGGGGCGGACGTGGGTGCCATCGGGGAGCCCCCAGCGCACGGTGGGCGGGGGCGCGGCCTTGGCGCTGCAGTGGATGTGGATGCTGAGGCCCGGCGGCAGGGAGATGTTCTCCCACTTTTCCTGGTGGATCACGGGGGGCAGGGCCGCCACGTGGAGGCGGATGGCCAGGCTGTCGGCGCCGGCCGCGTTGCTGGCCACGCACTTGTACACGCCCCTGTCGGCGAAGGACGCGTCTTTGATGGACAGGGTGCGGTTCTCGTGCAGGGTGACGCGGCCCTCCGCGGGGGACACGGTGTGCCACACCCTGCGGTCCGGGAAGATCCAGGAGATCTGGGGCGCGGGGGTGCCCTTGGCCAGGCACTCCATGGCGATGGTGTCCCCCAGGTAGACCGTGACGTCTTGGTAGTGGGAGGCGACGATCTGGGGCTGCTGGACGGAGACGGACAGCAGGACCGCCCGCCGGTCCACCCCGTGCAGGTTCTGCGCGGTGCACACGTACTGGCCCCGGTCCGGGACCTGGACCTTGTGGATGACGAAGGTTCCGTTCTTGAGGACTTGGAATCGCTGGATGCGGGTGTTGGGGGTCATCAGGGCGCCTGGAAGGCAAACACCAGGGGCTGTGAGACTCCAGAGAAACGGTCCCCTTTTGAGGAAAAAAATATAGATAGATAGAAAGATAGATAGATAGATGATAGATAGATAGATGTCAGAGAGGAAGGAAGAGAGAGAGAGAGAAACATCAAGGAGGAGAGAGAATCATGGATCGGCTGCCTCCTGCACGCCCCCAACTGGGCATGGAGACCACAACCCGGGCGGGTGCCCTTGACCGGGAATTGAACCCGGGACCCCTCAGTCCGTAGGCCGACGCTCTGTCCACTGAGCCACACCAGCTAGGACTTTTTTTTCTCTCTCTCTCTCTCTTCCTTTTTTTATTAAATATACACGGAGTGGCCAGATGAGGATGATCTCTGAACGCATCATCACCTGGCCACGCCGTGTCCGTCCTATAGAATAAAAGGCTCATAGGCACATGGTCACCTCGACCAGGAGTTCGACTAGCAGGCAGGCCGGCCCACCGCCCGTGTCCCCTCCCCCTGGCCAGGCTGGCCGGACTGCACCCATGCACGAATTCATGCACCGGGCCTCCAATATATATATACTGAGTGGCCAGATTATTATACGTTCAGAGATCATCATCATCTGGCCACTCCATGTATTTGTATTCTTACAAGTATGTGCCCTGACCAGGAATCGAACTCTGACCTCTTAATTCATGGGTCAGTGCTTAACCACATCAACCGGTCAGATTTTTTTAAAAAAATATATTTTTTTTCTTGATTTTAGAGAGGAAGGAGAGAGAGAGAGAGAAACATCCGTGATGAGAGAGAATCATGGATGGGCTGACCCCCCCCTCCACCCCGTGCCCTGCTGGTGGGGGTGCAAACGGGGGGGCAGCCACTGTGGAGAACAGTCTGGCATTTCCTCGAAAAACTAAGAAATGGAGCACCCATTTGACCCAGAGACCCCACTTCTAGGAATCTATCCCAAGAAACCAGAAACACCCATCAGAAAGGATATAGGCACTCTATGTTCATAGCAGCACCATTCACCACAGCTGAGGTTTGGACACAGCCTACGTGCCCATCAGCAGGTGAGTGGATTAAAATGCCATGAGAGCCGGGCCTGTGGCTCAGGGGTGGAGCATCGACCTAGGAACCAGGAGGTCAGGGTTCGATTCCCGGTCCAGGGCACAGTCCCGGGTGGCGGGCTCGATCCCCAGGAGGGGGCGTGCAGGAGGTAGCCGGTCCGTGATTCCCTCTCATCCTGGATGTTTCTCTCTCTCTCCCTCTGCCTTCCTGTCTGAAATCCATGAAAACATATTTTAAAAAAAGAGCCCTAGCTGGTTTGGCTCAGTGGATAGAGCGTCGGCCTGCGGACTGAAGGGTCCCGGGTTCGATTCCCCTTCAAGGGCACATGCCTGGGTTGTGGGCTCCATGCCTAATCAGGGGCGTGCAAGAGGCGGCCGATCCATGATTCTCTCTCATCATTGTTTCTCTCTCTCTCTCTCTCTCTTTCTTTGCCGTCCTCTCTGAAATCAATCAATGTATCTATACATAGACAAGGCTAAGCAACCGTCCGAC